>CATIWR010206891.1:0-12837 GCA_949677035.1 Omphalea diandra | reverse complement strand
TATATATATATATATATATATATATATATACAAGTGTGTAGTCTATATAGAGTACTTAAGCATAACAAAAAAAGAAAAAAAGAAAGAAAAATAAAAAGAAAAAGAAAAAAGAGAATAAAAAGGAAAAAAGAGAAGAAAAAGAAGAAAAAGAAAAAGAAAAAGGGAAAAGAAGAAAAAAGAAAAAAAGAAAGAAAAAAAAAAGGAATGAAAAGAAAAGAAAGAAAAAAAGAGGAATGAAAAGAAAAGAAAAAAATAAAAGATGAAAACAAAAATAAAAGAAGGAAAGAAGAGAAAAAAGAGAAGAGAGAAATGAAAAGAATACAAGCAGAATTTTAAGAAAACCAGGAAGCAAATTACTAGTAAGAGAAAATGTTTAGAGAATGAGCGGAAAGCTAGGAAAGGCCAACCCTAAACAACAAATGACAAGTAAAGATCCTAAAAGGAGCCTTAATAACTACATAAATCTAGTAAGGAGTTATGAATTCTATAAATTATAATATACTGAAGCCAAGAGAGAAGTCTAAAAGAAAAATAAAGAGAGTCAAGAAAAAAGTTTGAGGGCAAAATAAGGAGAACTAAGACCAACCATAAGATGAAATCATAGAGAAACTAAAGAAATCGGATAAATGAGTTACCTTATGCTTGAAGATAAAAGATGAATGGGTGTCTCACATTTAGAGGAATAAGATGGATAAGTAGGCTTATATTCAAAAATAAAGGAAGGATGAGTGGCTCACATTTAAAAGCATAGGATAAATGAATTGATTCACATTCAAAGGAGTAGGATGGATAAGTTGGCTCATGTTCAAAACACGAAGGATGGATGGCTGGCTCATGTTCAAACAAGTAGGTAAAATGAATTGGTTCACATTCAATGATATAAGATAGATGAGCGAGTTCATGTTCGAAAGCACTAGATGGACAGAGGGTGCCCTACATTTGAAAAAGCCTTAGTGTAAACTAAAGGCAGTTAAGTAAAGTCATGTCCTTGCATTTTTTTTTTATAGTATTTGCATTTATGTTGAATGTTTATGCATTATGCAATGGTCATTTCGTCAAAATGTCATTTTTCAAGCCCTACAAACTAAGAAAAAACAATAAGCATTAGTGTTACTCGTTAAATTCGAGGGTCATGATCAACGTGAAGTTAAGGTCATGATCTCAAGCTCACTAGTCTACATGTACATCTAAATTAAGAAAAACATAATTTTTCAAATTGGCAGAAGTAAAATATGATAATAAAAAAATATTCAAAATTATTTTTAATGTATAAATGACAACTTGTCAAATATAATGTGTTAAATAGTTTACAATATATCAAATTCATATGTTCAAAATAAACAAATTACACTCAAATCTATAGGGATAATTTACTAAAAATAAGAAAATTAATCTAATCAAATATAAAATACTCAAAGAAAATATATTTATTGACATTGATAGCTCAACTTAGAGAAATAAGCAATCTCGCTTGATAATAAATATGACCTACAAAATTGTGTTATGAATGAGTGATAATAACTATGGCTCAAAGAGATATTATATGAGATAGGAAACATCTAAACATCTTATGAAGTTTATGTAAAACAATAAATAAACAAAACAATAACATACAAACACATTACTTGATTAACTTCAGGCAAACATCATAAATCAATTTACAAGTGCAAATCAAACAAATTAAGAATAATAGTTAATTTCATAAAATCATACATATGGGAAAGATTAAAACAATATTGATCAAGTGAATCATATAACATCAAGTAAACATCATAAAATCAATTTACAAGTACAAATCAAACAAGTTAAGAATAATAATTAATTTCACAAAATCATACATATAGGAAAGATTAAGACAATAATGGTCAAGTGAATCATATAAGGCTTATAGCCCGCATATAACGTAAAAGATTTTATAGCTCACATATAATAGATAAGCCTTTATAGCTCACATATACAATTGAGGACAATGAGGAGTATTCACTATGTCATTCTCCATAGGCCCATATCCATATACTCATGTATATAACACAATACATAGCAATAATTGTATTATGCATAACAAAATAATTTTCAACGAATATATTAAACATAGATATACACATATAATATATGCAATTGTTTTCCTATTTCTAGGTACATAAGTAAATATGCACATAAAATCTAATTATATAGTTAATCATTTATTTTTAACTTAAGTATACTCATATAATCCCTCACTTGAATATAAGAACTAAGCGAAACTTATATAAGTCGATTTACGATCAATAACTCCACCTTTACCATCATATAATTATATTTAATAACAAGCAATTAATACATAAAATTAAAATTATGATCCTAAATATGCATCTATAAATACATTTATAATTTTTAGTTAACTAATATATTTTAGTTGTAATTTGTAACCCAATATTTTAAGTTATAATTTCATCCCTAAAATTATTAACTATCAAAATATCTCATTATAATATCTTCATACTACCTTAAGCTTCAATCTAAAATAATTTAGATAGAAATTCTAAGAATAATTTAAAATAATTCTCAATAAAACTTTAAATTTAATCTTATAACATTTGTCTCTCATATATTTAATACTATAAAAAGTCCTAACTATTAGTCCATACTAGACATTATATAAAACCTGATCAAAATAAATATTTTAAGTATTTTAAAAATTTTACAAAAATTATATTACTCTAAATATATCTCGAATACTTCATATAAAATTTTTGATGTAATTAAAATCATTTACTATTTAATTTTAACCTCATATAGTTATATTACTAGATAGTGTTTACAAGACAATAGACATATATTGACCTTAAACTAATATATTTAATACTCTAAAAATTTTTTAAAAATTATCTATCCTAATAAACATATTAAGGATACTCCATATGAAATTTGAGATTAAATTAATACTATTTATTATTTTAAATTATATTCTCAAATGGACTGTCATGCTTAATAGCTTTTACAATATAATAAATTTATATAGCTCTTAAAGTGATATATTAAGTACTTTGAAAATTCTAAAAATTTTATATACAATAGTAGACAAATTTGAAATACTTCATATAAAATTTAAAATTAAAATATTACCATTTACTATTTTAAAATAAATATTTTTTATAGTTGCAAAACAGTTTGTAAAATAACTCTATAAGTATATTTTTTACCATTGGATCAATCTAAGATTTTAAATCACAAAACTAGACGCTCAAATCACTAATATATAAAAATATTAATGGTGCATAATTTTTGTAATTCCAGATATAAAATTTCTAAGTTTTATTGAAAATTTGTAACCTTATAAAATTTCTATCATCAAATATATTAACTACTCATTATTTATGATTGCCCCACATAATTGATCAAATCACTATCATGTTAAAATTACAAATTCAAAATCAATATTTATACCTCAATTAAACTCCAATGAAAAATCTCTAATTTAAATTTGAGTAAAAATCTAATTGAAATTCCAAAATCGCCTATAATCAAATTAATTGATTTATTTAATTTTAATCAATTATAATTAAATTCAAATAATCTAAAGTAATATATAATAAATCTAAATATAAATTAAATTGATTTACCTCTTGACCCTTAAAATTTAAACTTTTTTTTATTTTTGATAAAATTGACCAATCCTTTTAATTTTGGTAAAATTAGCTAAATTCAAATTTATCAAAATAGGATAACTCGTCATGTTAAAATATTGAGTTGAAATGATGTTAATTGATATTAGTAACTAATGTTAATTGATTTTACTAATTTTTTTTATAAAAATTTATGTCAATTAATTTGCTACGTCATATGATCAACGGTCATATTTTGATCAACTTGAATTTTTTGCCAAAATTTTATAAATTTTGACTAAGTTTACCAAAATTAAAAGGATTGATCAATTTTATCAACACTCAAAAAAAGTTTCGATTTTAAGGGCCAATAAGTCTTTCAGTTAACTATTAAATTAAATTAATTTTCAATTGAATAATATTTTGACCTATAAAATTAATTTAATCAATCAATGATAAAATTATTTAAATTTAATAATAAGTTTTAATCAATATTTTTTCTAATAAATTATTAAAATAATTAATTAATATTAATAACTCATGAGGTGGAGAGGAAGGCATATCTTATGCAAATCACACAAGTATATCCCCCTTCCCCTCCATATCTATAAATATTCTCCCTGAAATGATAGGGAAAAAAGCAAAATTTTTCTCTAAAAAGAATTCTGCCAAATTGAATTCTAAAAGACCTAATATAACCAAAAACAAACAAAAAAAAATAAAAAAAATCAAAGGACCCAACATACTACAAAGAATTCAACGGTATGCCAAGTAAAACCCCTCCTCTCATTCATTGAAATCTTCATTCTCTGTTGGAAAGAACCCATTAAAAATGTACCTCTGAGGGTAGGAGCTAACCTCTAGGCCACTATAGGGCCTTTTCCTCTTCCTTATGTCTTTCCTCTTTTGCTTTGATTTTAGTTTAGTTGTTGAACTGACTGCATACCTAATGGTTTGTACAGACTTTAAGTAGTCTCTAAAAATATCTTTGTGGTATGTATAAATACTAGTTGGTTTGTACATACTACCATTATTACTCATAATATTGTTCATAATAGTGAACTTTAGCTTGTTATTTTTTTATATTATGCCTACTTATTAGCCATTTTTGCTTGTAAAGGGAGTGACTAAGTTAGGTTATAATAATCAATAACCTTATGACCCTTATTTATCTTTAGTTTCCCTTAGAAATCCATCATTTTATATGGTTTATTTGTTCTTGTTTGCATCTCTTAATTATATATGCTCATCCTTATGTCCATAATGTTTGTGGTGAGAAGGTGATTGGAAGAGACTACAACAACTTATGATTCATATGTTTTGACTCTTTTTTTTTTTTTTTGTAACATATGCCTTACTTCATAACATGCTTACATAACACGTATACACATATCATGCACATGCATATTGAACATTATTACATAAGCCATCAAGCACTAGTAGGAAAGAAGGTGAAACCCCCATCCTCCTTTGTGTTGATGTTCCTAGGTTAAAAACTTTCCTCTTTGTGATGGTATATGATACTAACTTGGTGTTATTTTTTTAGTCTTAGAAAGCCCTTGTTTCCTCACCTATGCACATATTCCATGTATGATCTCATGTTACCCCCATCCTTGCAGTTGTGTTTATATGTTTTGATATGGTTGTATGAATAATGTGCTAGAAGTATATTTAGAATCACCTAAAATGGTTGATTAATTGATGACAATAAAATTGATAAAAGGGAACCAAGGATTTTCCTAAAGGTCGGATCTTTAAATGTAGATGACTTGAGGGTGCCTCACATCTTCTCTAAATAGTATCCAATCTTCAAACCCGAATCTTTGATAGGGTGAAAGAAGGGTAGGCCTTCTAAAAGACCTTTTTTAACTAGAACTCATTCTTAACTAAAATTTTGTCTTGACCAATATTGATGGTGACTTAATTCAAGTTTTGAGGTCTTATCGAAGTATTATCCCATTAAGGTCCCCCAATGACCACTTATAGCTTATCATGGGCTTTAAGCTTTTAATAAGCCTTTAAGGTCTATCAATGATCCTTACATGTGCCATTCTTTGGGATTAGACCAAAGTGTGATCCTACATCCTCTTGATCCTCCAATAATGGATAAAAGACTAAAAGTCACAAATAAAATTTTACTTGTTCAAGTGATAAAAACCCAAGGTACTCATAGTGGTAACTCCACTGAAGACTATTAAAGTTAACTTCATGAGACAAATCTTTGTCTCAATTTTATGTTTTTACCCATAATCACATAATCTTATTCTCTTAACTTGGATTTACCCTATTTTATTGCTTTTTTATATTAACCTTTAATCTTGCTCCTTAATTTGAGATTATATTTGCTTATTTCATAGGTATAGTTCCACTGTTTATTTTTATTACAAATTTTTTCTTTTTATTTCTTATTAATCTCAACCTTCAAAGAAAGCTCCTTTCTAATTCATGTATTTTCTTATAGCTTTGTTGATTTAAAATTTAGATCTATCATCTTTTGTTCGAATAATTAGTAAAAGCTTCACTTGGCCTAATTCTTTCTCTAGCTATTGAATTCATGAATGTGCCAACATTTAACTAAAATATTTGATTTTCTAAGCATTTTATACATTTTTGTCCAATTTGTTCAATGTTTGAATATTTGAGTTTGTTCAAACTATGTTCATTACTTATCTATTCCAAGAGGAAATCACATAAGTCTCATAATAGACACATCAATAATATTTTTTAGGTACTAATATTTAAAATCATTTCTAATAGTATATAGCAAGAGTTTTGGTTATATTGATGTTTTATTAAAAGAATCAGCTTCTTAAGTTTCACATCAATAGCTTTAATTTCTTTACATTCTTGCTTGTACTAATGCTTTTGCTAAAAGGATTATATTGTTCATTTTTTGCTTTTGATTTGCTACATCAGAGTTGAGATATTTCTAATATTGATAATAATTTACCGATATATGCTATTGGATTTTTGGGTTTGGATCTACCCATATTGGGAGCCCAATCGAATTGGATTAAGTGAACTGCCAAAAATAGTTACTTAATCTAAATAAAACTTCCCACAAAGTGAAATTAATGTTTATGCGAAACAAATTATCACGTCCAAGAAAAGACTCTCTCAAAGTTTTGTTCTGAAGAATGTCTCTATGAGAGAACAATATGATACTTTACATTAAGAAAAAGAACTTAGGCTATGAATAAAGGAATTTTCATCAATGATTTTTCCTAGGATCAGTAATACAAGCTTTGGTTAATTTCCAATATGCTACAACAAGTGTTGGAATTTTTTTTTTAACTCTTTGAATTAATTCATTGTATGATTAATTTTTTCATTAATATCAGTTTTTATGCTTGTATTTTGATTGTGTATAGCCTATATATATTTAAAGTGATAAATTTGCATATTATATTTTTTTATTTTAATTTAGTTTCTTCTAATTGCAATTATTGTTGATAAAAATGGACTTAGGCCATTATTTTTTACATGAAAAATACTCTAATATCTAGTAGTATGTATGTAAAATTGTAGGACCAGATTCTTTGTGATATGTGAGAAATTAAAGTTTGAAGTTTATATAATTAAGAAATTTCTCAAATTTTGACAAATTATGTGAACACTTTTAGTTTGATTTGTTTATATTTTATGATAGTACATCTCACAAGCTTTCTATTGGTATATTACTTGCATGAATCTAAGTTTTGTAGCTTGAGAAATAGCATTTTGAATTTTGTTGAACTAAACTGAACAAAAATTAAAAGTTTAAGGACTGTCTAGAGGATAAAGATGATAAACAGTGTCTTCTGCATACTTTTACTCTCACTTCTGTGTTTGGTTTTTTCAAACACCAGAATAGAGATATTTTTATGCAAAAATAATTACACCATTATACTCAAGGACCCTAAAAACATAAAACCGGACCTAATCCCGAAGCCAGAATAACTACCTATGGCACGCAAGACATTGAAGCATGTGGTGTAAGCATTAGATTTTGGGCCCTGAGATGCAAGCCTGGTGATGAAAATCACACGAATTATTCCATATAATGCAAGTAAAATTGCAAAAGGGAGAAAAGTAAAACCTTATAAAATCTTGGGACAAACCACAAAGACCAAGTTTAAACCACAAAGAACAAGCCCAAGCCCATAAGATTATAAATCCAAAGGCTACCAACTTTGTTTAGAGGGTTGTACAACCTACTAATCATGGCTGTACAACCAACCACATAGCCTTAATATTGGGAAGGTTCTAAAATCGATCCCTCATTTTACCCTAAAGTTGTACAACCAAGTATAAAGGTTATGCAACCCTTCTTTTAGAAGTACAAACCTCTTACAAATCCTAATTCCAAAACTTTCATAGTCCTCTCTGTGATTGGATATGAACCACATGCAATCAGAACCATTCCAGATTCTAGTGCACCCTTCTTCCTTTATAAATGCCCCACCATTTGAGGAAAGGAGAGAGGCTTAGATAACCCTAGTGTTACTCTGCTAAATTATGACTCACAAACCTTAAATATCCAAAATTCAAACACTCAATCCATTACACCTAAGAACAGAGGTAGTTCCTAAGGTTTTGAGACTTCATTTTGCTGCCTTATTATATTCTTGGAGGAAAAATCAAACTTGTGAGCCTCTGAGGGCAAAGAAACACATAAAGGCATCTAGAGAATCCCCTTGCCCCATTTTTCCTTTTCTTTTATTTCAAAAACTTAGTCTAGAAAGGTTGTACAAACTTGATGTAATATGTACAACCTACTTTGAGGGTTGTATAGACCTCAAAATAATATGTACAACCCACTTTTGATTGAGAAAATAATGAAATCTTGCCTCTTTTTCATTCGAGTTTCTTCATTTTCAAATCATTATTTTATGATGTTTGAGTGTTCCATTATCAAAATTGGAAGAGGTTCCACAACTAAGGATATTCACTTAAATAATGGAATATTGTTTGAGTTTAAAGTAGTTTCTTAGGGTTTTTAAGTTTCAATGCTTTGTGTTTATTCATTTTGTTCTAAATGTGATATTTAAGTTTATATATTTGGTCATATTTTAGCCATAATGAAGTGAGAAATCTATGATTTCTAAGGCCTTGAGAGCCTTATTGTGATTATGTTTATTTTGGTTGTGTCTTTAAGTTTATTATTAGTATGTGTTATGGCCCTGTGACTCACCTTTGTATCCTAACCTTTTTGGTGGTTAGTGATGCTTGTGGATGCTAAGCTTTTTGAGAGCGATAAGAAAGATGGTTCAACAACCCTAAGATTCCTTTTGTGTTAACCTTGCCTTAGGCCACTAAGATCCTCTAAGATGTCATTTGCACTTCATGTTTATGATGCCTTTATGTTATATGATTCATGCTTGTGTTTACTTATTTGGTTTAGGACTTAGAAATATGTTGGGATGTTCTTGTTATGGACTTAGAAATATGCCTAGGTACTTTAACTTGGAGATGTGGTAAGGTGTCATGTATGGACTTTGCTTATTGGTTTTGTTTTGTTTTATTTGCTTTCATGATTGGCTATTAACTTGTGTGTTTTCTACAAGCATATTTGAGTTAAAACCATGAATGATGATCTTTATGGCTATTTTATGATGATTATGTGTGTGATGTGTGAATTATTGGATATGTATGTTCTACCTTACACCATGTCACATGACCCTCCCTCCCTTTGAAATGATTATGCTTGATTTTGAATGATGATATGCATGTTCCTCCCTATGTTGCAGATGACTTGATATGATTAATTAGATTGCATTAAAAACTTACTTAGGGGCATTAATCAGACTAATTAATAACTTGATTAAGATGGTAAAAGTGAACCAAAGATGCTCGAAAATCGAATCCTAAAATCCAAACAGTTTAGGTGCTTAATCTCTTTTCCAAACTATACCCAATTTTTAAATCCAATCTCTAATGGAATGAAGATGAATTGAGCCTTCTAAATTCTTATCCCAAACAAAGTCAGGTGGTGACTTCACACCTTCTAGGGATCACACCAATGTGTTATCCCACCTGGGTTCTCCGTCGACCATCACTTGGATAAGAAGGGCTTCGAATTTAAGCGTGGCCTAAAGAGTCCCTTGTTGATCCTATCATGTGCCACATTTTTTGGGTTCTTACCAATGTAAAATCCTTGTTCTCTCGACCTCCCTATTGGTCAATAAAAAGATAGAGTTGCGAGTAAGATTTTATTCATTTGATTGCATTCGTGAAACTCTCGAGGCACTCACACATAACATGTGAGGTGTGTGCCTAGATGGACAACACATTGTCCAGGTCTTGCCCCCTAAAGACTTGACATTTTTGTGAAACAACATATTGTTTCAAGTGGCCCAAAAAAAAAAAAAAGAATACTTTTTGGAGCATGGGAGTGCATGCATAGATAGTTCTTGACCCATTTTTTTCAAATTCATTTTTTTTTTCTTATCCAAATCTTCTAAGATATTAAAATTAATTTTAATATGAAAAAATTATTTTTTATGAATATATATGTGATAAAACTTTATTAAAATTATTTTCAAATCCTAGAAAATTTCAAAATTTTTTCCTTACATGTTTATGGTCCAATGAGTTATTATAGCATAAAATTTTCATTAATTTAGTTTTAAATCATTTTAAATTATGTGCTTGAATGCTTATTTTTGTGTGTTTATTTTTTTGTATTTGTTATAGAAAATTACAATAATCACTATAAGGAGTCCAAAAGTAATTAGAACCAGGAGACAAAGGATCAAAATGTGAAGGATGATTAAGAATTTAGAAAAGTTTGCAACTATTTTCTTAGGTGACAATGTGACTCATATAGTAGATCATATTGTTAATGTTAATGGCAAGATTCATGATATTATTTGGGAAGATGGTTTGCTCGCTCATGAAGAGAGATATAAAGCCTTGAGGTCGGCTCTGTTTCTACAGTATAGGATCCCCAACCCTTTGTGGTTCGACTTAGAAATCAATGGGTATTATTAGAGACTTGTCAAATGTTTTATAAGGAATTTTGTGTGGTCCAATATAATTCTATCAAGTTTTTATCCGTCTTATATACGTAAAGATTTTATTGGTCTTCTTATAGAGCTTTATTTTAGGTCCATTAACTTCATCCTTGTTAAGTACTTGGTCAACTAAATTATAATCAGTTTCTACTTTAATTATATTTTTATGTATTTATTTATTTGTAGATTGTAAAACTATATGTAGTTTTACTTTGTCTTCGTATTATGTATATTTTTATTTTGTTTATTAATATTATTTACTTTAATATATTTATTTCAGTTTAATTAATTATTTATTCTAATAATTAATTGATTAGATATATTTAATTTATACAATTAAATGTAAATAAATGCATATAATATTCATAGTTTATTAGGACATTTTAAAAGTTTTAGTAACTTTAAGAACTAAGCTTTATATTTATTAATTAAGTCAATAATTACCTTACATTTAGGATCTTAGATGATGATTGGAAGAACTATAACCTTTTTTACTCTAAACCTAATGTGATATATTTATTGACATAATTAATTAATAACAAAGTAATTGGATGTTATACTAGACATTAAAATTTGTGTGCTTATCTTATTTAGAACTTTGTATTTTACAAATGGCTTTTGCTTCTTAAAATATTATTGCTAAGCTTAATATGGGGTGAGAAGCTGAATGATGACAATTATGAGATTTAAAGCATAAAAATACAAGATGTGCTGGAAGAGCAATAAGCTTTTGAGGTTTTGAATATTGTCAAGGATAAGCCTGAGGAAGGCACTACGACCTAATATAGGAGAGACCATGAAGCTTGAAAAAAACCTCTTTAGCTCACATTACCTTGCTGAACAACATGTATAACATTATATGTGAATTCCATAGGTATGACAATGTTAAGGACATGTGGTCCACATTGAAGGCGAAGTTTAGAGATACGTTCATATCCAAACTCAGATCATTGACCATCAAGTTTGACACATATACGAAATATCCTAAACATAATATGATCAAGCATTTAAGGAAAATGACAAACATGATAACTAAGCTAAAAGATGCTAGTCATACCTTAACAGATGAGCAACAAGCCCAAGTTGACATTAGTTCCTTACCCCAAAGTTGGTAGCATAAGAAAATGCATTTGACCCATAATAAAAATATTAGAACATTGAAAGATGTTATGCGCCATCTTGAGTTGAAAGAGGGTTGCCTTGACTAGTACTAATATGTACATGACCAGTATTAGCAAGCATCAAAGTTTCATGTGAAAGCATAAGCATCAAGGTAGACCTTAATTAGATAAGGAAAAAGGAGAAGCTTAGCCAAGCAAAAAGCCTAAGCAAAACCAACATAGCAAGAAAAAACGTAATAAGAAAAGGAAATATAACAAAGGTTAGATGTTATAATTGCAATAAACATGGTCATTTTGCTTGAGATTATGCTGAGCTAAAAAAGGTATCTCATTACACATGTTAGTGAACTTTGTGTTTTTAGTTCAATTTTCCTAATTAAATCACATCCTTTATAAATAGTAGACTCAAGGGCCATAGACCACGCAACGAAGGATCAAGAAGCCTTTATGGGCTTTCAGTGAGTCCTGTATAAAGCACTATAGATATTTGTGGGAAACAATGCCAAAGTTAAAGTCAAAGGGATTGACACATGCAAGTTAGTCATTTCTGGTGGTTGAACCCTATTCCTACATGATGTGCTTTTTGTTCCTCAAATTTGTTAAAATTTAATTCTCATGTTAATGTTGCATAAATTAGGTTTTTATTGGCAATTTCATGACATGTGTGTTAACTTGTCTTTGGGAACACATTTTGTTGGACTAAGTTGATTAACCCTAAGTCTTGGACCTTTTTTGATCTTGACAAAGGAGATTGATCAATTTTAATGTTTCCATTAGGTGTTGTTTTGAAGAATTAAGTTAGACTTTTAATTGGAAGTTGGATGGATTTCACAATCTTCAAAAAGACAAACTTCATCTAAATTCGCGATTAGTGCTTTGTAATTTGTGACCACGACATAGCTCAAGACAGGGTGAAACTAGGTCAGACAGATTTGCGAGCATTATCGCTGCTGCGACTCATTCAAAGATGGGAGTGTCAAAGTCTCAGATGAATTCGTGGTCAATGTCGTGCATCAGTCGCGATCGCGACTTTCATACTGACTGAAGAGGGAACCACGTCCACAACCACAACGTGCCAAGTGTGCTAGGTATCTGTTGAAGAATAAAATTTGCGAAGGCGACATTATGGGTAGCAAC
>CATIWR010206829.1:0-15383 GCA_949677035.1 Omphalea diandra | reverse complement strand
CACCCCCCCCCCCCCCCCCCCCCCCCCCCCCCCCCCCCCCCCCCCCCCCCCCCCCCCCCCCCCCCCCCCCCCCCCCCCCCCCCCCCCCCCCCCCCCCCCCCCCCCCCCCCCCGGTTTCATCTATGTTTTAGAGGTAATTTTTTTGATTTTCATCTTAAAATTATTGCTCATTGTTTTTATCATCAAGTGATTGAGGTGAGGGCAATGATATGCTTTTTCCTTTGTTATAAACCATATTTTATGAAGTCCAAAAATGGTGGCATTTATTTGAGTTTGATGTCGGTGTGCTTTCTAAGGTTAAAGATACCTAAAAAACTTTTATCATAGAGATTTCATATCGTACTAAGTGCTCTTTGGGTGATTAGAATTTTCTTTCCCTGTAATTGTTGTTAACTTCCCATGTTTCTTACCATGATATGTTTTTAACTTTTGCTTGTTCAATCTTATACACTACATTGGTGAATTAAGTCACTAACATATTTTTTTATTCTAATTGACATTATTAATTACTGATGATGCTTTACTTTTTTGTTTAGAATTTAATCTCTTAAGACATTTTGTTTTTGATATATAAATGCCTTATTGAACATTATATTTTGATGTTGTGGCCTCTCTATTCCATATATATGCCATCGATTTGGGTTAATGCTTTAATGTTTCTAGTGTGCCTTCTAGGTTATGTGAAAATAGAACAAACTTGATGCATCATGTTTTAGACAAAGAAGGAAGTACTGATAGGCATTGGCTTTCAGTTTGTCTACAGACATTTGTGTCTTGCATTATGAAATTATGATTAGTTAGCAGAATCTTTTTTGTTTACTCATATAGTTTCTTTCTTTCTTTCTTTTTTTTTTTCAAAAAAATGATTGGGGAAAAAAGCTTGAGTTACGTATAATATTACCATGTCTTGAATTTTTTTTTCCTTTTTTAAATGGAAAACAATGAATTTATGATAAAAAGTAAAGTTCCATAGAAATAACAACTATATGATAGATTAAAATGCCCTTTTAAACTTCTTAGTTATCAAAATGCCCTTCTAAACTTCTTAGTTATAACTTGTAGTTTGTCTACGTCAAATATATGTCATCAGTTTAGGTAAACAATTTCATGCTTCTTTTGTGCCTTATAGGTTATGGAAAAACAAACTTGATGCATCATATTTTAGACAAAGAATTCTTGAAATTTTATTGTTTTGTGTTTCAAGTTCTTAATGGTGGAACTTTGAAGCTGTGAATTGGAATGTGATTTTGTGGCTTTTTATTAATAGCTAATGGGTTGTTCAATTAAACAAAAGATTTTAGCCATAATGTGATTTTCTCTCATGTTCTTATTTCTGGAAAATTGGTACATAATAAATTTTAAAGAAAAAATTGTGAATGTTTGAATTTCAGTCCAATTGTGGAAAGGTCTCATATATATTGTCTTATTTTTATATCTTTCTTTTATTCAATGTAATTCGATTTCTTTTACAAAACTTTACATCTAAGTTTATAGTAATCATTTTGAGATTGTTGGACATTCACTTTGGTAAGGGTACTGCTGCATTATTAGCATATATTCTTCGGGAATAAAAGGAGTTCATTGTATAATACAAGTTGTTGATGCTTGACTAATATGTTTGTCTCATGTTGTTATATTTTTCATAAATAAAATTTTATTATTTTATATATGGTTATCTTGCTTTGAGTTTTTTACGTTTAGATTATTCATTATGTTGCACATGCCCACTTCATACACATCACATTCTTCTTTCATATTTTGTGTACGATATTATGTACTATCCATTTTATTTTATCCATAGTTATGTGTTGAGAGTGCATTTAGATACAAATGAGACATGGTACTATGATGCAAATTAGTTAATAAGAAAAATTAAGTACATATGTGATATGAAAAATAAAATGAACTTGTAATTATTTCTAGAACCTACAAATTGTTGAGCTGATAGTAGATAAGTGTAAATAGGAGTTCGGCCACTAGATGTTAAACAACTATCTCTCGTTATAGATGGATTATTTGTCTAGTTCTGTTTAGAGGTTAGCTAGATAGAAGAAAGAGAATACTCCTGTAACATACGTTTTTCATAAAAACAATTGTTAGTTCTTGTTTCCTTTGCATCATTAGTTCTTTATTCCACTTCCTTATACTTTCTCTATAATTTGAAGATCTTCTAAAAATAAGTTTCTTAATGTTATCTACTACTTGTGTTTGCATTTTCATTGAATAAGATCTTAAGATTTTTGAGAAACCAAGATTAACATTTTCATTTCATATAGTTTTCGAAGACTAGGAGATATTATTTAGTACCACAAATTTCTAATTCTTGCATTTTGAAGTTTGTAGTTTGAAGTGAAGCCCTTGAAATGCTTGAGGATTTGTATCTTCTCATCAAGAAGGTTGTTGCAATTAGGAAGCATTTGGAGAGGAGTAGAAAGGACCAAGATCTCTTTTCAAATTTTAGTGTTGTAAATCTCAGTAATTTAATTGTATTTTTTTCTTTTTAAATATGAGATTGAATATACATTTTGTTTTTAAACATGGGATTGAATATACTTTTTCTTTTTTCTAATCATAGGATATTATAATTTCATTTTATTTTAATTTTTTTCAATATTAATATTAATAAATAATATTAAATTTTAAGTAATTGATATTAATAAATAATATTAATAATAAATAATATTAATGACAAAAAAATAATAAATAATATTAATGATAAAAATATAAATAAATAAAATTTAATTTAATTTAATATTTTTAAATAATGTTAACGACTACAAATGATAATAACTAACTGGTCTTAATTTAGCTACTATATACATGTTAGTAGCTAAAAAAGAGACTTTAGCTACTATAGGAAGTAGTAGCTAAACACTCTCAATTTAGCTACTAACCTACCTTTAGTAGCTAAATTATTGCACTTAGCGACTACAAACAATAGTCACTAATCAGTCTCTAAATAGCACTACAAAGACATAGTCAATAAAATGACACATTAACTACTACATAGATTAGTAGCTAAATAATCACTATTTCAATCTCCATAATCGCGTACCACTACTAATTAGCAACTACAATTTAATGGCTTAGCTACTACATTTCATAGTTGCTAAATAGTGATGGCTTAGAGACTACATTCTAGTAGTCGCTATATAACTACTACTTAATTGCTAAATTCATTTTAGTTACTAAGAAAATAGTGACTACATGAAGTTAGCCGTTAAGGGTTTATCTACTACCAAAATAGGGTTTAGCTACTACTTTTTCGTAGTAGCCAAATTTGATTTTTCTTATAGTGATAGAAATGTTTTCAAAATAGAAAGCATGACTTAATAAGAGTTTTCATGCTACATAACTTCCTTTTAGTCTCTCGTGAATACTTACTCTTAAAATTTTTTTCCCTAATACTAATCATCCTCAAGAACACATAAAACTGTAAGCATAATTCATAGTAAGTAAAGTTCATTTTTAATTATTTGGCTAATAATCTCAAGATCAAGCTGAGTTTGATCTTAAAATTTTTGAATTGATTTAGATTTAAGTTAATTTACTTTTTCTAATTTTAAGAGGACTTGAGTCATTTTTTTTAAGTAATTTGTAATTGAATTTTAGAATTGAGTGCAAAATTATCACCTCTATCAACCTCTAATAATCCGATTTGATTGTAATTGTAATTTTAGTAAACATGCAATCTCATTAGACATAATTTTAGTAAACTTCCAATCTCATTAGACGTCATATTTCTTGGGATCAATTGAATTGTAATTGTATAGAAAAAGAACATTTAAGGGAAATGTAAATTTGGCAGACATCTACGGAAATGTAATTTTAGTTACATTAATTTAATGAAGTATACTTAATCTGTATGGTATATTTTTTTGCTTTGTTATTAATCACCCATTATATTTGATTTCTTATTAATATTCTATATAAGATTATAAATTTATTTTTAATCATATTTTATTCACCAATCATTGTCATTTTACCTTTTTTCTTTCAACTCTCCAAACAATTTTTCATTTCTCTTATGTAAAATTAACTTATATAGTTATACATATTCAGTGTAAACTTTTTTTTAGAATAATAAAATATATTTTCATTCATAAATATTAGTACGATATTTATAAAAGAAAATAATCTTATTATCTAAAATATCAATATGAAATCTATCCTTAATACTACTAATATTTGTACATTGGCTCAACTCTAAAATTATGGTTTTATTTTCACCATGAATATTTTTCAAAGACTCTGTATGTTTATCAATTATGAAGATCTCTATCAGATATAATGTTATAGCGTGATATGAATGATATGAATTAAAATTTATATGGTACACCAAAATAGATTTGAGAGATAACACATAATAATATATCATTATATATATTACTAAATAATCAATTTTAAATTACTAAAACTCTAAAAAAAAAAAAAGACACAAAACTCTCACAAAGTAAAACCAAATAATGAATCTAGAATAAAAACTCTCAAAAGAGAGAAATCAAAATAAAAACTAACAAATATGGTAAAAATAATCTATTTTATTAAAGAAAATAGAGAAAACAAAGATAAAAGAGCCTTGCTGTCAGTAAAATATATGATGATAGTCTCAAAACATTAAAAAGGAAGAGTTATTTTATGAAAAATAATCTATTTTATTAAAGAAAATAAAGAAAATAAAGCAAAAAAGGGTTTGCTACTAATGAAATATATGATGATAGTCCCAAAACATTAAAAGTGAAGAGTTGTTTTTATATTCAGTGTAAACTTGCACTAACTGAATGTTTAAGTTATAAATTAAATTTTCTTATAAATATTAGTTTTTAGAATATGTGAAGCTAGTTTAAAATAACATAGAAATGCTAAATCCTAATAAATGGATAAAAAACTCACAATAATTGTGGATGAGGAGATGTCTCATTTGCATCTTCAAAAGAAAGAGAAAATCAATCAATCGCATGGTATATATATTTTTTGATTAAGGCCGAAAGAAACCCACAATGAATCACCTGAAAATAAAAATATATCAATAGTCTTGAGTTGCCCTAATCATGGCAGACAAACCTTTCTAGGAAAACTAGTGTAAAGAATGGATGCCCTAGATGACTTGATCCGAAACCAAGAAAAATAGAGGCATCTATCATTCCCTCTCGCAAGTTCATCTTCTTTTATCTTATACCACTATATAATATGCTAATAACTTGATTCTGTTTCACTGTATAAGTGGCAGGAATAATTTATCTAACAGTACTATCATGGGAGTAGTGTTTATAGTTTCTAAACTAGGTCCATAACATGAATACTGCTTTATATACGTTAGTCTAAAGTTCCATGATTTTTTCCCCACATATTTCAGATTCAAAATATTATTAAGGTTAGACCCAAGTGAGAAATTTAACTAAATACTGTTATGATAACAGACTTAATTAATTAGCACTTTGAGATATCATTCTATTGCAATGGAGAGGAAAAAGAAATAAATGGTTCTACATTGAAGATGCAAAAAAAAAAAAACGATAAGTGTTATTAAACGGCACCAGCCACTCAACTCCACCATCAACTTTCCATCTTGGAATATATATATATATATATATTATGGTGTAATTTGACAAAGTCAAGGAGTTCTTAGATCTCCAACTCAGATGCTCATCATCTTTTTCTTTTTCCCTTTTTTTTAGGGACATATGCTCGCGATCTTCATTTTTATATGGACAATATAAGACTTACCATATTGTATGCAACAAAATCCTCCATAAAAGCAAAAGGAGAATCTGGTTTACATTATTCCACAACTTGAGAAACATGGTTTGGAATAATATCATAGGCTCAGTATAGGCCGTCTAATTATAGAAGTTGTCGCGTCACATTGCCAAACTCAAATTTAATTAATATATTAGGTGGCCATTTTTCTAAAAAATTCTTAAATATATCATCTGTGAACCAATTAATAAAAAAATTTTACGTGCAAAATGATTTAAAAAAAGTCATAATCAATAGAACTCTAGCTTGGATTTATAAAAATATCATAATAAATGGAAGTTTTCTTCCTATCACTTTGCACTCGGAGACTTTTCATTAATTAGTTCATAAATGATGAGATGGACTAATTTTATTTAAGAATTTTTCTATTTTTCTGGTCCATTAACCATATCAAGGTAATTAATACGCGAAATTTAGCCACAATTAAAAAAAATAACCTCTTAATTTCCAATCAAGTTGTTTTAAGTTAAACGAAGTACTTCATTAACTTAGTTTTTTTTTTTTTTTTTGTTCTTTTTACATCCATAATATTGCCTCAATATTGGTGTCAATTATGTATTGTTTAAAGGCAAAGTCAGCCAGAACCTTGGATCAACTCCTCAGTTCTATAAGTTGGAGCATTGTGCAATGAATCGGTGGAAGAAATTAGGGTTAGAATCTGTGCATGCAATTGATCCAAGTTTTTTTTTTTTTTTTAATTCGAAGGGCAATTACAGGCTTTAAGAGATGATCCATTCAAGTTTGACAAGCATCCTTTTACTCTCCAAGCTTGGAAACTGAAACTGCAATTTGATGTATTCGGATAAAACTAACCATACTTCCTTGGGAATTATGGTGAGTTCTTGAGTAAGATTACTAGTAAATTTGGCAAATCCTTAATCCATGGATCAATGCAACGTATCATAATCCAAGCTAAGTTATGGTAGGATACTTACTCAAATGAACATTCAATCTACCCGTGTAAACTATGTGATCCTAGAGGATGAAACAGGAGAACAAATATTGCAAAGATTGGAATATGAATGGAAACCTCAGGTCTGTGACGCTTGTAAGCAATGGGTTCATATTCTAGGAAAGGTTTTCTAAAGTCAAAGGCTAGCAACATCACATAAAAGCACACAACAACAGTGTGGAAGCCATAGTCTCTGCCTCGTCAAAATGAACAACGTTCTGATATGAATGCCAATCTTATGTTTAGTCCAAGTAAGTCCCATATAAGGACATAGTGATACTGGTTGCTCAATGGCACAAGCTGCTCCATGGCAAAGTGACGAAAATAGCAAAGCATCTAATTCTAGGAGGTGCTCTATTCTTGAAACTATTTCCTTGTGTGTTTATGGTGTTTAAGAGCTTTGTCCAGCAAATCATATCCCCTAAGAAAACTAAGATAGCTGGTAATTCTGGTATGGGTGACGTTAGAAGTAAAACTACCTCTAAGAGAATTCAAGTACCCCATAATAGGGAAAAATGATTAGCTCCTAGAATATAAGGGGTCTCAATGATTAGGAGTGAGTATAAATCAATCACATAAATCAATCAAATAGTTATTGTTCGATTAGTTTGATTCCTTTTTTTTTTTTTTTTTTTTTGCAATAGTTAAGTTTGATTTGATATTTATTTTAAGAAATTAAATTTTTTATTTTTAGTTTGGTTTATTTTATAAAAATTGAATAAATCAAATTTACTAAAAAATAAATCAAATTATAAAAATTTTTAAAAAAACCAATATAAAAAATATATAATTTTGATAAAATCAAATAGAATCAAAATAAAATTTTTATTAATTCGAATCGATTCACTCTGTGAGTTTCATTGTAAAAAAATATAATTTAATAATTCTATTTTAGTAAAAATCAAACCGAATAAATAGAACCAACTAAATGCTCACCATAATGATTTTTGTAAGCAATTAGAGGTGTGTTACCTTATTATGAATTTAGCAAGCTTGTTGGGGACTAGAGTTAGATTAATCAAGATAGAAACAATTTGGAAGGGACTGAAAGTTTTAGGGTTAATTTGACTCACTGTCCCTCAACATTGAGGCCATCTACACAAACGTCCCTAAATGGAAAAGTGTATCACACAAATTATTAAAATAGCTAACAGTTAACACATAAGTCCTTTTGGCAAAAAAAGTAGCCTAAGATGCCATTTCACCTCCACATGTACAATATTATAATTAAATAAACACATGACCTCACTTACTCTTTCTCCTCCAACTTTTAAACCTAGGTGGACCCTGCTCATTGTGTCTCATTTCTCTCATATGCACATGATCCAGCTTCAATTTCAGCTTCAAGCTTCTTCTTCTTCTTCTTCTTCTTCTTCTTGTTTTTGTTATTCTCTCCTTAACATTTGAAATCCTAAATATTTGAAATGTGAAAGGAGAGAATGTCAACGCAGTCAAAGAGAATGTCAACACAATCTGTGAATGTGAACGAGGCTTAGCAGACCAAACGATAAAATAGGCATCCATTGTAAGAGGTTAGTGATCCAAATGGATTTCCAGTTTGTGAATGTGGAGATGAGGTGGAGATGAAGGTATCATGGAGTGAAGAAAATCCAGGGCGAAGGTTTTTAGGTTGCACAAACTATGGGGTAGGTAGTCAAATGACAATTCCTTTTGGTTTCATTTGTTTTTATTTTACAAATAGCTTTAATAGAAGTTGTTTGATGTTACAGACGACATCTCAAAGGCATTGTAACTTGTTTAAATGGATTGATAAAAAATTTTTCCCACAAGCTACTTAAGTTATACAGGGTTTGTTAAGGAAAGTAGAAAGATTAGAGAAGGAAAAAAGAAATTGAAGGCTTTCAGAGGCAATTGAGAGAGATAGAGAGGACCATTGAGCAAAAATAGAGCTACACCAAATGTAGAGTTATAGTGGCTGTGATTGTGGAAGGAAAGCATTCAAGCTACTGATAATAAAGTGAAATAACTTAGGGTGGTTTAGGTTTAGGGATATGGTTGTGATGGATTTAGGGGCTATTGCATTACTTTAATGTTGTTTTTGTTTAAGGCACTTTCTATTATTATTGGTTTTGCATTATGGATGGTTTCATAATGTAAGGAACATTGTTTGTAAATGAATTATTGTCTCTTTTAGTGATGTGTTTAGTACTTTTATTAGTGAAGAGTACTTGGATAACATATAAAAATAAAATTGTATAAACAATGACAAAGTGGATACATAAAATGCATAACATATACTACTAAAGATATTAAATACATCAAATGCGTCAATGCTGAAATAAATGAAACTACCAATGTTCGTATATGTTTCATGCTTGAAGTACAAAAAGAAGCCATTGCTCCACGATAATCTATCTAATTTGATTGTTATCCAAAAAATAAAGTTTAATACTAACAATAACTATTGTTCTATATCCAAAGAACCTAAAAAAAAATAATCAATCAACCCAAGTATCTAGTAGGCACATGCTTCACTCTTGAGCTCCTATTATGCTTAATAGTAACAATAGTTGGACCTTTCTTTTTTCCTTTGTTTGATGTCGCGGTTGGTGCAGTAGGAGGCTTGCCCCTTCCTTTAGCAATTATAGTTATTGGAGCCTTCCCCCTCCCTTTAGTAGTTGCAGTAGCTAAAGATTGACTACTTGCCTACATGAAATAAAATAGAAGAGAATCAAATACATACTAACAATTATGCATCCTAACAATACAATTTGAGCTACTTTCATTGATAACTATGCTGATTTGTGAAGTGTGACTACTTCCACGTATTACAATATACAAAAAACATGTGAAAGTGCTAAATTATAAAGGAAAGTATGAGTGAACATCAAGAAAAGTATGAAGACATGAACTCACATCCAGCATCCATCTCACAGTAGTGGAGGGGTCCAATAGGTTGTGACTGAGATAGCTGGGATTTTATTGGTGGTCTATTCCTCTTTCTCTTCTGCCCTTGTACAACATAAACCAAATGAATGGTCCAACAATCATACATATACACATATAGACAAACATTTCACATTAGAAAGTGTAAAAAATTTCACTTCTTGTTATTGTCTTCTCTTGTCTTTAAACTATTGTGTCATGTTTGCTTACAAAGGATGCAAGACATGTTGACCAATTTTTTTTTTATTAATTTAACTTTTTTACTTATTGCATTTCTCTCTAACTCTTCTACCTCTTTTCTTCTGACTTTCTATTTTCTCCCTCTTTGTACCTTCACTGGGGTTGACAGTACAAATGTCCTTTTATTCTTTAAGACTGGCCACATTGTATGCCCATTAATAGGGAAAATATCATGAATGTATACTTTTAAATAGGTCCCTACTGTGTAACACTTTGCCACATAATCTTTAGGGTGTTCATTGTTCCCTATGATGCAAACACATGTATGATGGCATGGTATCCCTGTAAGTTGTCACCTTCTATAAGCACAATCTTTTTTCCTTAAATCCATAACAAGTGTACCATCAAAAGCCACCACTCGAACTATTGGAACACCATTAAATGCTAGTTTGCAATGGAAACCAAATTCTTTTAACTCTTCAACTTTCTTGTATTTTAGGACATAACCTTTCATTCACCTTCTTAATTTGTTCCCTCTTTACAAATATTCTTCTTGCTAGTTTCTATCTAATGATCTCAAACATTGTTATAATGGCCTTATCTCTTGCATCTAGGATATATTTATTGAAGCAGTTGTTTAGTAATATATCACACTTTGTTAGATTGCTAAAGTAAGCTTTACTCTAGGTGTTGCATGTCCTCTCATTGATCCATTCCCTTGCTTCAACAAATATATCCTTCATTGCTTTTAGTGTCTCTTTAAGTTTAGCTTGATATATTGACCTTGCGATGTTTCACATCAAATCTTTAAATTCCTTCCCTTTGAAATGTGCCTTGAAATTTGTGTAAAGATGCCTCACATATGTTTTATATTTTGCATATGGGAAAAGGTTTTGAATATTGGCTAATAAATCCTGAAATGAAATGACATAATATTAGTGCATATTAAAATTAAAGTAATAGTTAATAAAGTTAATGTAACTATTACCTTTTGTTTATCACTCGTGAAGGTCTAGTGAAAATTGTTGAATATTTCTAAGTGATCTTTGAGGCAACTTAAAAACCACATCCAATTTTCTTTATTCTCCTTCTTCACCATGGCATAGGCAATGGGAAATATACAATTATTAGGATTTATCCCAACAGCACATAAAAGCTACCCTTCATATATTCCTTTAAGCCAACAACCATCAAGAAAAATTATAGGCCTACACCCATCCTTAAATGTTGCCTTCAATGCACCAAAGCAAATATACATTCCTATGAAGTCATTAGTCTCACAATCAAAGTACTCAACAGTAGTTTTGAGATTAATTATTAGCAATTCCAATTTGTAGTCATCAAACATGTTAAACTGTTCTGCATATTTCATCCTAACCCTATATATAAATCTATTCAAACCCCAATTTGGGTATGCCCTAAAGTCTTCAAGATATTTGTTTGCATGCCATGCTGAGGTCATGCACAATTATGTTTAAATTTAGCTGACTTAATTTGGAAAGTTTTGTCCTTTTCGTCTTTTCTATTAACCTTGTAGCATATACCTTATAGCCACATTGTTTGAAGCATAAACAGATTACCCTCAAAAGGTCATTTTTAGGGAAATAGATCTGTAACATGTTCTTAATAGTTGATTGCTTTCATGCATCTTTGAATTATTCTTTAGAATTGAAAATCATTCCAACTTATAAGCTAAGATCCACCCCATCATTATTAGCATTAAACTCATGAAATATTACTCTAGTTTCATCATCCTCATCAAATTCACTATATAATTCTTCTGAGGGATAATACTCCTCGTCATTATTAAGCTCATTCATGTCAACCCTTAGAGTGTCTCTTACACCACCAGTTGTAACTTTCTCCTCACTTCCCTTAAAAGGCTCACCCTTTTTTGTTGCATTCTCATTTTCATTTATGACATTGACTAGGTCATCATCATTAGCTAATGGGTCATAATTAGGGTCATTAAATTCTAAGTTGTCTTCATTATCAACATGACTCTCATTTACTGCCTCATTACTATCCTCACCATTATCTGCAACATTAACATTATCTTTATAGGCCCTATTACCATCCTTACCAACTACTGTCTCATTTACACCATCCCCAACCTCTACTTCATTTAAATCTTCACCAACCACTATCTTATCAACCTCTGTTTCCTTATAAAAATCCCTAGACTCTGCCTCTTTGTTCACAGCTTCAACATCTGCCTCTTTAACATAATCAACTCCTAAATCATATGCAATGTTACCCAAACTATCATTATTCATATCAAAACCCTCCAATAACAACACATCAAAGTCACCCAAACTTGCATTGCTCTCTAAACTAAATATTTAAGAACCCAAACATATTTACTTCACTTGATTTTACTGTCCAGTTGATTCTTCATCCCTATACATATCTAACTTGCTCGTACATTTCCTCTTTTGCGTATTAGCATCTTTCATATCACATATTTCAACAATTTCCTCAATGATAATTTTGTGCTTCTTAGGAGTGAAAACATCTGTCACATCTTTTTCATTAAGGTATTTGACATACACATCTATCACCCCTAGCATCACCCCCATATACGCACATCTCATAAACATAACTATCATGCTCAAATGGCCTTAGTCCATGTCTATATTCTTCATTAGGGAGCCTCCAAAAATACTGAAACAAACCTTCTAATCCTAACACCTTTTACAATACTTTGTCTAGCCTAATCATTGACATAATGTTTGCATGACAATTATACCAAAAATGATATTTTCAATCTATATAACTCCATTCCCCTAAGTGCCCATCATAGTGCACACAAAGAGTAAACAAGCCATCCATATTTATGCATATAAAACAAACAAAATACCAATATTATAGTGATGAATAATACAAAAGCACACCTAGAGTATCTCTACTTCAACATTGTATAAACCCTATATGAAACATGCAATGTCAATAAAAAACTATATAACCACATGCATTATGGCATCAACGACATAAACACCAAAATCGCATGTGGGTCAGTTATTAAACAATTACCTGGTTGTGTCCCCATCTTCAAATTTGGCCCATTACACTTTTGGAAATGTTTATGCCTCCTCAGACATTAGCAACTCCCTCTCTAAGAATGGAAGCTTTGATCTTTACACTAATGGAAGCCCCACCACTAAGGAAGCCCTACCACAATGATCCTACTCTACATTGTTTGTCATCTTCTTCGTTGAAAGCTATTGAAGATGGATAAGAATTTTGAAAGAGAGAACTGGAAAAGTGCAAATAGTCACATGACAGGAGAGAGAATGAGGGGGTCAACTAGGTCCAAAAGTTGGAGAAGAGAGATTAAGTGGGGTCATGTTTTTTTTAATTAAAATATTTTACACGTAGAGGTTATGTGACATCTCAAGCCACTTTCTCAGCCAAAAGGACTTCTATGTTAACTGTTAGCTATTTTAATGATTTTTGTGATACACTTTTCTATTTAGGGATGTTTGTGTAGTAGATGGTCTCGTTGTTCAGGGAGAGTAGGTGAAATTAACCCAAACTTCCATGATGGAATTTGGTTAATAACTAATTTGTTGATCTGGTTAGGATTTGGATGTTATTTAATCTTGATAGAATTTTTATTACCTATGTTGTAGGCTAACTCACTTTATCACGTTGCACTGAACGTAGTTACTTCAGGAGATTTTAAAGTAGTTTTGGGTATGGAAGATTGTCTAGAGAGCAAATGGATTGCTGATAATATGGTGGAGGACTTTGACTATTGCTTATGCTCTACTGAATTGGAGCATAATGGATGTACTTGGACTAAAATCAAGATGGGGCCAATAGAATTTGGAGAAAGCTAGATAGAGTTTTTGTCAATGAAACATGGAAACAGCAGTGTGCAAGATTAGAGACTTTGATGCTTCCAGCAATAACTTCTTATCATTCTCCTTTTTTGGTGACTATCAAAAATATGGTGGACACTAGCAGGTTGTCATTCTACTACATATGTGTTGAAGATTGATTCAGAAATTGAAATTAGATTTATTTATTTTTTAATTCATTTAAATTCTATTCTATATTTTATTCGATAAGTGAATAATTAGCTGTCACATCTGTTTTAAATTTGTTAGGATCATATTTGATAAGTAAATTTAACACATATAGATGATGAGTTTCTTTTCTAATGAAACAAGGGTTTTTGGTGAGAGTGCACCGAGAGATTGATGAAAAGTGCATCAACAATTAGGTGAAAAGTGTACCTAAGAATTAATTAAAGAGAAGTGCTCCAATAAAATAATTGTGCATTTTTAAATTAAGGGAGAGTACTGAAGATTGATTCAAAAATTGAAATTATATTTATTTTTATTTTTGTTCATTTAAAATTTCATTCTATATTTTAGATAAGTGAATAAGTAACTTTCAAATCTGTTTTAAGATAAGTGAATAATTAACCGTCAAATCTGATTTAAATTTGTTAGGATCATATTTTTATTCAAGTTCTGGTAATGGGTATCTATTTAAATAATAGTTTTATTTATTTTTTGTGTCCTGTGAGAAATATTTACTACTCAAGAAAATTCTATGTTATTCAAAATCCCAACAGTGTGGTGCAATAGTCCAACATTCAAAGTTATTATTACTTATGGTTGGAGGAAGGATGCTCATGGAAGTTGTTTGTATAAATTTTTTATAAAGCTGAAAGGATAAAAGTAGGTATTTAGACAATTGAATAAATAGAAATCTATTATGCTGTCTAAACTCAACAACACTTATAACAGGATAATGGTAATTTGCACTTAGTAGAAGAAGAGAGAGCTTATTACCAATAATTAAAATTCTGTCTCTATCAAGAGAAGTTCTATAAACAAAAATAAGATATACATAGGTTGGACTAGGAGATAATAACACCAAGTTTTTCATAGTTTAATAGAGTATAGAAAGGCTAGAAATATTATTTCTAGCTTAAAATTGCCTACTGGCACTATTACTACATACTAGTCCAAAATTAAGGAAGCCTTGGTACAATATTATCAAGAGTTGTTTCGTCATAAGGACGGTAGGACTCAACATATAGTTTCAAAGTTCTTGGCATCAGGAAACTTTATCTCCGAGGAGGGAAACATGTTATGTGTTCCAGTCTTCAGCATATGTAGTGACAAGTCCCTAAGACCTTATGGGTATACTAGTTAACTTCCGAAAAGTGTTAGGATACAATAGGCAAGGTTGTAAATAAAAAGGCAGTGCAATAGTTTTTTTAGAATTGAAGTGATGCTAAATCAAATCCATGTTACTGCCCTCTCACTATTATTCCTAGGGTGCAAAAACTTGAAAGTTATTGGGAGTTTATAAACTAATAGCTTATTGTTTAGTTTTATATAAATGCATAGCTAAGGTCTTAATTGAGAGAATGAAAAGTTGTTTACCTTGCTTAATACACCCTAATTATTAAAGGAAGCAAAATAATGGAGAATGTAATGCTGGCATATGAAAATGTCAAGAATTACCACATAAGCTATGGTTCTACAACTTATACTCTAAAAAGGTTTATCTCAATAAGGCTTGTGACTCAGTTAACTAGGATATTCTAGAAGAGCTAATGTTA
>CATIWR010206827.1:0-68960 GCA_949677035.1 Omphalea diandra | reverse complement strand
TATATATATATATATATATATATATTGCGTTAGTGTGACAATCGCAAAAACAGATCCAACAAAAGCTTTTGAAAAGGGCTGCACTAAATTAATGTAAAAGTACTGAACTAAATGGCACTGCTTTAAATTAATTTACCATCGGAAGTGTTTGGTGCTTGGTAAAAGTTTTAAAATATTTTATTTGGATAGAAAACTAAAATGAAATTTATATTTAATATAACTTATGTAAATTACAAGATTGGAACAACATGAAATTATACTGACTTTTCTAAAAATAATTTTTCCGTTATTACCACTTCCAGCTAAATTAGTGCTACAATGTATCAAATCATGGGCACAGCTTTTCTATTAAATTTAAAAAGCCGTTATGAAATGTGACCGTTGATGGCGGATCTAAAACTGAGAAAGACATATAGGTGAATGTGATGCGCCACGAACATAGGCCAAGATGATAACGACCACTGTGTCAACGGCTCTTATTTTTTTTTCTCGTGATTAGTGGAGGTGGTGACACGTGGTAAACGTTGTTGAACATGGCTAGTACCCGTTTTGATTGGTCCCACGTTTGGGTTAGTTTTTGAGACTTGGACCGTTGGACGGCCAAGGACTTAGTATTTCATATTACATTAATGCTTCTTGGCTCAAATTGCTCCGCATTCAATAAGGATTAATGACTATAAAAATTAATTATATCCTTTCATTACTGTTAAAGAAAAATATGATATTTATTTATAATATTTGCATCACGGTTATACAAATTCTCCTCTTACAATTAATTTTTTAAAAATTAAATTGAACTGACTGATTAGATTAATTAAATTAAAAATCAAAAAAATAATTAATTCATTTCAATTTGATTTAATTTTAATATTATTTTTATTTTAATTATCAAAATATGTTAGCCTTTTGTACACCAAAAAAGAAGGAAGAGTTGAATTAGTGGATGATTAAAAATTAGGTTTAGAAAAAGTTGAAGAATGACAAGAAAATAAAGAGTAAAGGAAAAGAAAAGAAAAAGAAGAAAAAAACATATAAGATTTATAATGGTTTCAATATTAATCAATTCTACATCTATGCTCCATTACTCAATTGTGATTTTAGTATCTAATAAAGAGTTTTACAAGCTTACTCTTCAAACTTAGTGTTTAGACTCACATCCAACATTACAAATGTTTAGGCTTGCACTCAAACTCTTACAAGTGTTTTGCCATAGGGTTCATACTTAAACTTATAAAAATATTTTTTCTAAGGCTCATAGGCTCACACTCAAACTTTTTTAAACTCACCTAAAAATTGTAAGAATTAAAAAATGAGGCTCTAAGATATTTTACTATTGAGAGAATTATTGTTGGACATTGGTGAATACTTTTGGAGGTCATTTTGTGAGGTATTTATGGCCTTCACAATCCAAATGACCATTGCAAATAAGTTAATAACAAGGCTCTTACCAATAGCTAGAAAATCTTCATTAATTCTAAGTCAACTATATTTCGCAGTTGTGAAGCCTTTTTCGTGACTATAATTGGCAATTTATGGGCATGACTTTTCTTTAGCGATCACGAACCTCTATTATGCCAACGACTAATGATATGTGGCACTTTTCTGATAAGCTTTTGTAATTGGTTTCTATAACGACTTCATTGAAATTATGATTCACAGGCGCAACATTAGAATCTTATTTGTGATCTTGGTTTTGCAAGTTATATTATAGGCATGATCTAGGTGGCAAACTGGCATGTTCTTTTAGAGTTCTCAAAATCATGGCTCGCGATATCGACCTCTTTTTTTTTTTTTTTTTGGTCGCAATCTGTGTTTCTTAGAGTGATTTTTAGGTCCAATCTAAGACTTGGAAGATTTTCAATTCCTTGAGTTCCAACACTTTTTCTAACTTAAATTCTTGTAAAAATACACTTAATTTGAAACATTAGTACCTTTCATCTTGATTGTCAAGATTAAAATAGAGATTAACCAAGTTAGACATGTAACTTAAGACAACAATCTCCCTTTTTTATTTAACAATTAAATTAAAGTAATAAAGAAAAATAACATAAACATAACACATATTTTATACAAAAATAATAATACAACTCCCAATAGTCTAACTCCTCCTTAGGTTACTCTCACTCAAAGTGTAACTTTCCCTTAATATGTTATCCTTATTTTACTTTATGCTTTCTTTCTCTCACATTTTGTCAAGATAAAAAAGAAGAGAAGTAAATGAAGTAAAGATAACATAGAAGGAGGTAAAGGAAACAACATAACATAGAAAGTAAACAATTAGCTTAAGATAACTTATAAATAGGAGAAAATAAAAGCAATGGATAAAGAAACAAATAATATGTCATTTAATGAACAATATACATTTGCAAGTAAAAAAGACAATGTAACAAAAGTCATATAAGATATAAATATACCAAGTGTGTGATCTTTATATATTGACTCAAATGCATAAAATACAAAAGAAATAAACAATATAAAAGCTAAGCATATTGCTAGTCCTCCTTATCTTCCCTGCTTGTCCCTCAATCTTTTAGATGGTAAGGATCAAGTCTAAATTTCTTTTGGATTTCCACGATATTGCCATATAAGTGGCCTAAGAGATGAAGTTTCTTTATGATCTTATCCAATTTAAGGTTGATGCTTACGAAGGTAGCTTGCAGAATGGATTGCAAGGCTTGAGCTGACGCCTCTTGAGTCGCTTCTCCAATCGATGCACTTGGTTCTTCTAAGATGGTGACTCATGATCTCTTATTTGTTCTAGTATCTTATTGTGTATTAAATCTATAAGCCCCAAGAATTTAGTTTAAAAAAAATTTTTTTAATCTTTGTTAGGCTTGATACATTTGGCAACCATTGTATAGTTGATGTCTATAAGAGTAGTGGCAAAGGAATATATTATAGTGAGGAGAGCTTTATCTTGAAGGAGAGGGGGATAGAGGTCTTACATATTTGGCAATTACAGTGATGTGGGAGGAGAGGAGGATTTGGCCATATTTGGATTTAGTAAAATGGAAGAATAGATCTATGAGGAATTTGGCCATTTGAATTTTCTTATCTTTAACATGGACACAAAGGAAAATAAGATCTTTTTAGCTTACTTTTTCATTTCCATCCCCTATTATATTGATGGAAAAGGTAGTGATGCAATAGAGGATCCAAATAAGGAGAGACATAGTTGGCGAGCAAAGACTTGGTATCGTATCTTAACTCAATGGAGATCTCGCTTTAAAAGTCATTAAAGCTCATGTTCATGCTTGTCATATTCCATGTGTTTTTTTTTTAAGCTTAAAAAGGGTAGTGAGTTTCATCAATCTCATACCATATTGCTAATGGGTATCCAATTTTCTTTTCATAGCCATTGTAGCAAGAAATTATTTGGTGATCTTTATCCATGCTCTTCAACAAAGATGAATTTGTACAATTGGAATATTATAGAGGTCATCATTAATTTCATCTTTGACCTCTAAGGTTTGAAGGGAAATGAGGTTAGCGACTTTATTGAAGATAACAACTTTGTCTTTATTGAGGTTGTAGACTTGTCTCTCCTCATTAGTGACACATTTTCATAAGGTCAATAGAAGAGGTTGTTAAAGGTTGAAAGGTTAGAGAGGCTTTTCCCTTCGCTTCTCTTATGTCATTTGCTTTTAATGCCATAAGGAGGAGAAAAGATTAATAGAATTTGAACAAAAATAGTAAGTGATAAAGAAAAATTTGATGAGAATGAAAGGAAAAGAGCTCTAAGTGCTTAAGAAACGTGGGAAGGAAGTGATGTGTGAGAAGGGGGGACTATAGGCAATTTAGAGTGAAAAAATGGTAAAAAAAAAGGATTAAATGAAAAATATGATAGTTGGGAAATGATAAAAAATTTGAGGTGGAAACGAAAGTTGTGAGCGCAACATCTTGGTCGTGATCTCGATATTTGAATTTTATGTCTAACAATCATTAGGAATATGAAAATCGCATGCATATTTGTATCTAATGGTCTAAAAATTGGATATCGCATATGCAATACTCTTAGTTGTGACCATGATATGTGAAAAACCTAGTTGCTAGAAAAAATCTAAAAAATTAGCAACTATAAAACTTATAATAGTCAAAATTTTTAGGATAGCTTTAAAATAAATGAAAAACACATGTTTTTACATTTAGCCTTAAAATTTATTATCAAATTAATATTTAAATGAGTGACTTAAACATATGAACATAAAAAAATCATATACATTAGAGTTAATCATTTATTTTTCATATATCATAATAAGAAATTAAATCATCAAGCAATATAATGCATGAAAACTTCCCCTTAAATATATACATATATTAAAAGTACGAGAGGCAATAGACAGATTACAATTGATACCAATTTTGTTTTTTAAATCTTTCCCTTCTTTAATCTCTATTCATATATGGATTTTTCATGAAAAAAGTTTGAAGAAGGAGTCTACATCCTATAACATTAAACACTTTGCTTTAGTACCTAAGTATACTTGGGTTTTTAGGGGTTAAAATTTGAAAAACCCTCTAAATTGAGGTATGTCTTCCTAATATAACTAAACACATTAATATGACCATATTTCATGTAATAGTGACATTATATTCTAAACATGTTAGTCTTATTATTCAATATCTTTCTAGCATAAGCTTTATACCTCACATCATTCTTAGGAATAGTATGCATACAAAGGCATATATATGAAGGATGTGCAAGCCTTAGTTGTGTGTGCCTAATTGCATGCCTTTCACATATGTATGCATGATTAGCTTTTAGAGGCTTATCTCTTTAGCCTTATATTATCTTTCCATTTTTATTTTGAATGGCTGGTCGTGTGTGTGTGTGTGTGTGTGTGTGTGTGTGTGAGAGAGAGAGAGAGAGAGAGAGAGAGAGAGAGCCTTTTTAGGTATAACATCTATGCTAGATGTTTGAAGTGTGGAAACATTAGCAACTAATTATAGAGAGGATGTGGAAGTTGATGCATTATGTAAGCCAAGACTGTGTCTTACCAAAGGATATATTTGAGATACAATTAGTATATCTAAAGCTTCTTTTCCTTTATGAAATTTAGAAATAGAATTTTAATTCTTAAACCATTATTTTTAAAGAACCATTTTATTTTCTTAGAGACTTAAATAAGAAGCTTTTTTTTTTTTAAAGATATTTCTTCCAACATTTTTTAATATCATTACTGGATGTTCTCAAGCTTAAGACATGATCATTGAGATTTTTAAATTCCTCTTTAAGTTTTTAACGTTTTCTCTTATACAATTTTATTTTAGAATAAACTTTTTCACATTTGTGAGCCAAGACTTCCTTAAATTCATAGTCATCCATATGACTATCAATAAAATCATCATCATCATTACAAGAGTGTAAGTAGAACATACCTCATTAGAAGAGTCTTTCAAGGCCATGAAACATAGGTTTGCTACATCTTTTTTTTCATTTAAAGAGCTATCATCTTATGTTACCATGAAGTCCTTCTTTTCCTTATCCTCTTTCTTCTTCTTCTTCTTTTTGATTTTAGGACACTTTAAGTTGATATGGCCTTACTTATGATATTCATATCAAGTGACTTCATTCTTCTTATCTTTGCTTGAGTTATAGTTGGATGAGGATTTTTTATGGGATCTTTTATATTTCTTTTTCTTCTTTAACTTTTTAATCCTTCAATAAAGCATGGCAATTTCTTTATCACTTTCTTCTAAGCTGTTTAAGCTTTCTTCATCTTTTTGTACCTTTAATGTACTCTTGAAATCAAGTGCTTACTTCTTCTCCTTCTCCCTCTCTTTATCTTGCTCCTCATCCTTTCTAAGTGCCATCTCATGTGTAAGGAGTTTATCAATGATGATTTCAATAGTGATCATACTAATGTCTTTATTTGCTTCCTCTATACTGACCACCTTAGCTCTATATTACTTCATGGGGATGGATTTGAGAATCTTATGGTTGATATACCAAGTTTATGTGCCTCTTAAGCTTTCTCATGTTGTTTATAATATCTAGAAGTCTATTCGTCATGTCGGTGACACTCTCATTTGACTTCATCTTGTAAAGATCATACTATGACAAGCAACTAGATCATTTTAGACTTTACTTACATGGTTCGTTCATAATAGTTTTTTAGTGTTTTCCAAATGCTATGAGCACTTGGACAATGTTGTTCTCTATCACATTCTTCTCTTGATAGGGAGTTAAGAGGATCACCATAGCCCATTTATTTCTTGCATTGAACTCTTTTAACCTTCTACCCATTCTTTTCTTGGTATTGGCTTATCAATACCATCCATGACCTTGGCGAGTGGCTTTGATTCTTATACCACTACATCCCACACATCTACAACATCACTGTCAAGGTAAATCTCCATCATATACTTCTAATAAGGATAGTCAGTCCCATTATAGAAATGTTTAAGGTAGTGGTTAATCCTTTCATTGGCCATTTGATCATTATTCATAATAATTAAGTTTTCAAAGTGAGACCTTACTCTAATAACACTTTTTAGCCCTTTGTACACTAAGAAAAGAGGGGTTAAATTAGTGGATGATTACAAATTATCATTAAAAAAAAGTTAAGGAATGATAAGAAAGCAAGGAGTAAAAGGAAAAAAGAAAAAAGTAAATAAGATTTATAGTGGTTTAGGTATTCAGGTATTAAACAACCATGTGTCTACTCCTCAATACTCAATTAAGGTTTCACGATTTAACAAGGAGTTTCACAAGCTCACTTCCAAACTTAGTGTTTAGGGTCACACCCAACTCTATAAGTGTTTTCCTTAGGCTCACACTTAAACTCTTACAATTGTTTTTCTTAATGCTCACACTTAAACCCTTTCAAACTCCCTCAAAGATTATAAGATTTAAAAAATGAGGCTTTAAGAAACTTTGCTATTGAAAGGATTATTATTGAACACTTGATGGATACTTTTGAAGGTCATTTAAAGAGGTATTTATAGCCTTGACAAGATAGATAACCATTGCAATTGATTTAATAGCAAGGCTCTTTCCATTAATTAGAAAATCTTCATTTAATTCTTAGTCAATTGTATTTTACAATTGTGAATCCTATTTTGTGACTGCGATTAACATTTCACGGACATGACCCTTCTTTAGTTGTCACGAACCTTTATTGTGCCAATGACTAATGGCATGCGACCTTTTATGATAAGCTATTTTAATTAGTCTTTATAACAAATCTTTCTATATTAAGATTCACGGGTGTAACATTAGAGTCTCAGTCGCGATCTTTATTTTGTAGGCTATATAATGGGCACATCTAGGTCATAAATTAGCTTTTTCTTTTAAAATTCTCAAAATCATGGGTCACAGTCGTGACTTCCTTTTCCTAGTTGCAATATTTATGTCCTGATCATGATCTGTGCTTCTTGAGGGGTGATTTTTAGGTCCATTCTAAGACACATAAGATTTAATTCCTTAAATTCCAGTAGTTTTTCTAACTTAAATTTGTACCAAAAAAAACAGTCAATTTGTAATATTAGTATCTTTTAATTCGATTGTGAAGTTCAAAATAGGGATTTAGCAAGTTAGACATCTAAATTAGGTCAACAAAATATATTTCTATATTTTCATTTTTTATTTTTAAAGCTATTTTATTACATTTTTTAAATTTTGTTTATTATTAAATTAATAAATTTGATTAGTTGAATTAATTTAATAAAAAATCAGTCATTTGACTAGTTCACTAATCGATCATAATACTTGTAGCCATGTTGTTAGAGTGTCCATTAGTTGGTTTGCACTAATAAATCAAATTGATTTGATTTTTTTGGTTTAATTGAATCTAAAATTTAATTTTGATCTTTTTTTTTAAAAAAAAATTAGTTAGTTCAGTTTAATTTGATTCTAAAAAATCAAAATCAAATAAATTAATGGTTTTTTATAAAAAGAAATTTGTAAATAAATGATATAATATGGTTTTATACTTAAAAATAAATTAAAAAACAAAGTAGGGGAAAAAGGTTTCATCCTAGTCCTCTTTGGAAAACTCCTCCTCTTCCACAACATCTACTATAGGCGATTCTAGGGTAGCTTGTAGGTTGGCGAGCTCAGCACGTACATCCCTCAATTCCCAATCCCTTTGGTGAATCTCCTCTTAAAAGATAAAAATAAACAAAAGGTTAAGATGGTTGGAATACGAACACAAAACATGAACATACAAACACGCTTATACATTTATACATTAAATAATTGCATCTACATGTAGCTCATGGGTTTGTTAGGTATATGTCCATTTCAGTGTTGTGATCAAGTCCACCAAGTTCTTAACATGGATATAGGAGATTTGCATACAAACATTATCAAGACAATGAAGAAAAACACAATAAGGTAAAAATAGAAGAGGTTGAGAAAACTCATATGGGCGGTAATAGGACAAGTGAAGAATTAAGATGATCAAGTGAGCTCCAAAGACATTAGTGCACCAGTGATGGAGGTGCGATAAGGCTTTACCATGTTATTTGGTAAAGGGTTCAACTCCCTTACCATCATCGATTCTAGCCCTATTAGCTTTAAGGTACGAGTTCTTTTATGGCTCTTTTCTATAGTCACTGGATCAAGCAATACCTTTCTAATTTAACACTAGTGCCTTGAGCCCTTCACCTCAATACTATTGCTATATAGGCCTCTAGTCGTCATTAAGATCAAATGTGCATAAGCGACACAGGAACCATCTTAAAAAGGGACGATATTTCTGGCTTCCATAACCAACAACACTCGATACAAGGTCCTTGCCAGGCACCCTTCACCAAGGCACAATCTAGATCAGTGCATTTTAGGTTGGCACCTTAGAACATGTATGTTAGAGGCTCTTTGAGCATCGAGCTCACGTTGACCCCTTTTCTCTATAGGAGCACCCACTCTCTGAGGTACCAGTCCTATATAGAAGGGCCTACGAGAAGCTAGTGCTCATAAGAGTGGCCATTAGCCTTAATAAACTGCCTATTTTAGGTGCATAAAGGCCCCTCTAATTAAGTTAAAGTTGTAAGAAATAACAAATAAATGTATTATGAGTACCTTAACTATCACAATTACTATAAGAGATAATTATGTGATTTTATATGCTAGAAAACATACTTAGTCCCTTCACATCACATCTAGGTGCATTCGGCTGGTAGCCACCATCTTCTCTAGGTGTCTTTCACTACTCCAGTGTCGAAAGCGAGAATAGTAGAACTCTATATCAAGGAGAGTGTTACCACTTGTGTTGTCCCTTGTGCACCAAGAATAAGAGGTTGAATTGGTGGAAAATTTAAATTTTATAGGGAAGGTTAAAGATGCAAGCTTAGAAGAAAGAGTAGAAGAATAAAAGACATAAGAGTTTATAGTGGTTCAGGTGTTAACAAATCCTACATCCACTTTCAATTCTTTTAATTAGGTATTCCACTAAACTAAATGGTATTTTATAATCTCACACCTAACTTTACAATTTGTATTTTACAAAGGATGACACAAAAATTTATAAGTGTTTCCCAAGGCTAACACTCAAACCTATATAAGAGTTTTCTATGGCTCACTCTTAAACCCAATCCCAAAAGTATTTAAAGCCCACATCAAACTTTCTACAATTTAATATCAAAGTGTAAATAAGGTAGAGAGAGTTGAGAAACAAATTTGCAACAGTTTGGCCTTAGTAAATGTTATTCTCTTGCATTTATGTCCATTTAGCAGTGTATTTATAGGTTACTCCCATCAAAAAATAATTACTAACAAAACTATCTCTATATCTCAAATGTTGCAGATAAAATCTAGCATTTAATGCTTGTTAGACAAAAGTCAAGTCGAGATTTGAGGTCACAATCGCAATATTCATAGCTGCCCTAAATTTTGCTCTTTCGCAGCTGCAAACTCTAACTATGTCCAACAGTTTACACACGACATTCCACTATTAGCTCATTAAAAAATGTAGCCATTTGATCTCTCAAGAGGATGTTGAAGGTCACGGTCATGAGCTGTGGAGTTAGTTGTGAGGATTTTGCTTACAGGAAATCACGGTTGCTACTAAAGATTTGTCGTCGTGATTTTTGATTTTCCAATGGGTACCTTGACACATGGCATTCTCTAATTGAATGTTAGGAGTCTATCTAAAGAGGTTTGAAAATCGTAGTTGCAATTTTCACTGTGAAACCAATAATCCAAAATAGACACTAACAATTTTGAGACAATGGTTGCGACTTCTCATTCATGGTTGCGATTTAGAAGGCATTTTTCATACTTTAAGTTACTTGCTTCCATTCAACTTCCAATGAGTTCCTTACTAAATTTCTACAAAAACAACACTAAAATTAATATTAATACCTTCCAATCTCTATTATTAAGATCAAAAGAGAGTTTCACTTAGGTTTGACCAACCTGGTCCAACAACTTGATATATGGTCATGCAAGTACACATGCAAGTTATAGTATAGAAAAGAGTTGTTATATCCACAAGGACTAGGTTATTAAGTCTATCGATATAACTACTATGATTATCTTAAGTTTGTTATAATATTAGTGAAAAGCTAATCTAAAAAGCAAAAAATTAAAAATAACAAATAGATTGTTGTGATAATGATAATAGAGACTTAGAACTGAGTTATCCCTTACAATGGATGTAGATCAATCAATGGACTTTATTTGTATTTCATGCATGGATGATGTTGAGAGAGGCTATACTAAAGATTCTTAAACCTTTTGTCAAAGTTATTAAGATGATGCTAACATCAAATAAGACCTATTCTCATGGCAAGTTTACGTAATAACATATCAAGCTCTATGATTAACCTTAAATTCCTATAATCATGTATTTATCTTTAGACTATAATAAACTAAGTTCAATAACTAATGATCAAATGTTAAACTTCTCATTACTTCTTTCAACATATAAAATCATACAAATAATGGCTAAGAATTTATAAACATTAAGCACATAACCATTAAATCAAATCAAGTCTCATGCATTCATAAAAATATAGTCAAATTATAAATCACACCATTGTAAGTTTAAACTTAGTCCTAAGAAATGTGTTTTGCCTTCCATTATATTAGAAATTAATAATAGACGAAAAGTATGAAAATAATCCATAAAACTCATATTAGAAATAAGAAAGAAACGAGAAGATTTCTGTCATTTAATTCTTCAATTCTCCATTATTTAAATTTGAATCCTTGTGTTCCTTCCCTTCAAAAGATGTTTAAATTATTGTTTTTCTTCTTGTTTTGGCTCACAAAGGTAGCTAAAAGACTATTAAAAGGATTTTCCATCGAAAACCTTAAGTTTCCTTTATATAGGGCCTTCAAATAGTAGCATTTGTTATAAAAATTACTAGCAGTTTTCTAGCATCGCAGGCTACAACTTTTACCATGGCTACGATAGAATGCTATAACTTTTCACTTAGTCAAAGTTTAGTTTAGTCTCTACAATTTTTCCTTGGGCATCCAAACACCTAAAAATCATGATATAACACTTAAGTATGTGGAATAACATAAATTAACATTAAAATAACTCAAATTAAGCATAGAAAAATAATGAATTACTCCCAAAACTTAATGAAATACTATGGATAAATTGAGTTTATCAACACCCTTTATCAAGCCTTACCTTATTACTCAAGCCTATAAAAGAAAATTATTAGAAAATATAAAAGATAAATAGAAAAGGAAAAGAAAATAATAAATTTAAATGATATGTACCTCCAAAACTTGCCAAGTGTTGTTAAGGTTTGATAACCCACGACAATATCTAGTTAGCAACTTATATAAGTGGGTCATAATAGCATACCCCTAGTCATAGTAACCCATTAGCTTCAAATTCTTTGGTACTAATGGTAGGCAAATCTTGATAGTGTCCTCAATGGTGGAGAAAAGAGTCTCCACATGTTATATAACAACAAGCTTCCTGCCACCTGGTCCTCCAACTCTTATTGGTTGTCCTCTATGGCCTTAAGGGTGTCTGCCAAAATGCTCAATCAAACAAAGGCACTCTTCCTCTTTAGATTAGGGAAGAACCTTAGCGTGATATAGATCTAATCTCATTATAGCACCTCGACATAAATGTTAGAGTCAATAGGGAGAGGTAGGACTGAACATCATGTGCTTATCATATGGGTGAAGTCCTCAAGCATGAAAGTGATCTCTTTAAGTAAAGGAGGTGGAAGCTTTGAGTTATATCTATCCATATCTCCACTAAGCACTATATGCTAGAGATGTCACTCCTAGGGGCCTTATTGAGAAAGAGGGCAAAAAAAGGTAAAATCTTGGTCATGGCGATTTATTTATGCATCTATTAGCATTGGATTTTGGGTCTTAGGATGTAAGCTCAATGATAACAAACCACTTAAACTCTTCCCTAAAGAATAAGGGAAATAGTGCCTAAAATGGTGGCAAAAGCTTGGAAAATCCTTGAACCAAACCCACCCTACCAAAGCCCAAACCTAAGAGAAGCTCAAAAACTACCTATTAGGATTGATCGATTGTACAACTTAATAAACAGGCTTGTACAACCCATTAAGCGTGGCTGTATAGCCTAGTGCAGGGTTGTACAATTCATCCTAAAACCCTAGTCTACATAACATTTTTGAACTAGTCCCCCTTTAAACCCTAGGATTACACAGCTTTGATAAATGGATGTATATCCCTTTCTTGACTATACAACTTATGTACAAACCCTAATTCTAAGAGATTCATCTCCCACTCTGTGATTAGATACATCAATGGTGCGAACAAAGCTATTTTAAGGTTTGGTGCACTCATCTTACACCTATAAATACTACTATTTGAAGAGAGGGGGAGACCAATTTTCCCTAGCCAAACTCTACCAAAATTGTCTCTCAAACCCTAAAAACACCTCACCCACATAGAAATCACAAATCCTAAACACCCATTCAAAATATCCAGGGTTAAACTAAGCTTTGTACCAACTCTTAGTATTTTTTTTCCCTTGTATTTGGAGAAATTTCTAACATCATAGTGCCTTTAAGGGTAAAAGCTAATATTTAAGGCATTATGGGACTCGTCACCCCATTCCTCTTCTTCTCATTTCCCTTCTTCTTTTTCTTTTTCGATTTCTATTTCAACAATCCTTAGTGGGCTGTACAACCAAGTAATGGGTTGTACATACCTTTTCATGGTTTGTATAACCCACTATTACTACTCACAACATTATACATACAACTTTATTTCATACGTGTTTTATGGGTTTTTCTTGCTCTTTGATCATTTTCAATAGGAATTTATGTTGTTAATGTTTTAGGATTTATCATTTTTCTCAACACTAACATGGTGGAAGATGGGTTAGTCCCATTCCATGGCTACACCCTTCCTTCTTCTTCTCCTTGTGGCACCACAAACCATATATGAATTTGGGAAAGAATTCACTATCTAAGGACCCTAATTTATGTTTATTATTTTGTTCTAAAGAGTTTTGTTAACATTCTTTTAGTGTTTTGGTCATTCTCTCATTCTAGTTACATCCTAACCTTTCTATGGCTAAAAGTGTAACCTCCATTGTTCTTGGCAATATTAAAAAATTACTAGGGTAGGTTGGGAGAGGATTTTATCATTCTATGACCCTTTTATTTTGGTACTCTTATCCTATCCTAAGTCGCCCTTAGTCCTTATTTACATGTTTATTATGTTATGCATTATTTATTGATGCCATTGCATGCTATTATTATGCGTAGTGTTTCATATTATGCTTTATGTGTTTATTAATGAATATGGATAGTAGATTAGACCTCTTAATTGACCCCTAACATGGCTAATGACATTCATAATGATGGTTTAAATAGGCTAAGACCCTAAAGGACAAGGTTGAAATAGTATTGCTTCCTTTTAGTTTTTGTCATTTTGAGTAGATTTAAGGGTTATTATCTTTCCATATGACCTATATTTTATGGAATAATTTGTGTCCATTTTTATAGGTTAGGAAAGCTAACTAATGCATGATTTTTATGTATTTAAGTTCATTGCATGAAAATCCCACCATTTGAATGTGCATTCCTCATCCTCGCTTTGTATATATTATTCATTACCATCTTACACTATGCATACCATTCATGCATTGCATACTTCATTGTTATGGTTAATGGCTTATTTAGATGGATGTATCTAGGTGGATAAATGGGAAATTGATTAATAAAAACAAAATAGAAAAATGAACCATTGATTACCTAAAGGCCGAATCCCTATATCCTAGTGACTTGGGAGTGTTTAACCTATTCCCCAAGTTGTACCCAACTCCTAAACCCGATTTCTAATGGGGTGAAGACAGATTGAACCTTTTAATTGACTTAGATAGGCTTAAAATTTGTCTTTACCTAGATTTTTTTTTGACCAAAATCGGATGGTGACTCCATATTTCACCTAAGGATGATACCAATGTATCATCCTGTCTTAGCCCCCTCATTGACCCCAACTTTGGAAAAAGAGCTTCTATCTTGTATGAGGCCTCAAAGATCCCCCATCGATCCAAATCGTGTGTCATGATTAGGGCTTATTACCAATGTATGATCCTCATCTCCTTGGTCCCTCGATGATTGATAAAAGGTAGGAGTTGCAAGTAAGATTTCACTCGTTTAAGCATAACAATAATATTTGAAGTGCTCACAGTACCCATTGTAGCAATTGCCAGAACCAGGTGGCAATTGGTGCAATTGACTCGTCATCCTTATGAAAGGTAGCATTGCCCTAAAGGACAATAGAAAACACACAAAAAGCATAAACAACAAATAAAAAAAAGTGAACTCAATAAAAAGCATAAGCCATAAGCTTAGCACCAACATAATCATTAGTACAGGATTGGATAATCAAGAGACATAAAATATCATAAAAATCCACAGATGCATGTTTCATAAATTAGGTCAATTCTTTAAAACTAATCTAAATGTTCATGTGGAAATAAAAAGAATATAAGAATAAATTGACAATTGCGAATAGACAAAATACTGCAATAATGGACAAATTTCTGGAAGCTACGAGCACTACAAGGGCCTATAAGTATGTTCTTTATGAACATAATTTATTTTTGCAACTAATTCAAATTTTTGCAAATAGATACATAAATAAAAAATGAAGTGATAGTCAAACATGCAAGGCATCACAAAAATTGGTCAAATTATTGAGAACTACAGACATCTTCGAAATCTATAGGCATATGTCCTAAAAGCTAAGTCAATTTTTTAGACTAATCTAATTATTCACATGTAGATATAGGAAATCAAGAAAATTAATAGGTGTAAAAATAAAAATAAAAACCTAAAAAATAATAAAGAAATTCAGAAGGACCTACAACACTAGAAGTCACACTAAAAAGTTATGATGGAGGATCATAGATCAAACGAATAGAAACTCTCGACTCAAGCCCTTTTAGGAAGCTTTTAAGATGCGTATATCATAGCGAAGAAGCTAGTGCAAACCCGTGGTGGGGATTAGAGTAACAAGCTCATCATAAGGTGAATAATCACCTTCAGTGAAGTTAGGGGTGGCATCTTGAAAGTCTGGCATAGGGGCATCATCATGGACCATAATATCAGGAAACAAAAAAGAAGCCTAAAGCTAAAAATCTTGAGAGAAAAGATAAAAAGAAAAAAGGATGAAATTAGGTAAATGGTTGAAATTGACATGTGTTGGTTGCCAAAGGGTATATATACCCTTAGGTTGTCTATACAAATAATATAGTTATTCGTGCATACAACTAATTTCCCTCTATATTTTTAATTTTAATACCCTTTCATGTTTTGGTTAATTGTCTATACATGCAATTGGCTTATTTATGTAAACCATATAGGTAGAGAAGAAAAAGGAAATAAAAGAAGAAAAGAAAAAGAAAAAGAAAAAAGAAAAAAGAAAAAAGAAAAGGAAAAGAAAAAAGAAGAAAGAAAAAAGGAAAAAAAGGAAAAGAAGAAAAGGAAAAGGAAAAGAAGCAAGGAGAAAAAAGAGGACAAATGGAGATTAATAGTCTATAAACAAATGCAACAACCAATAAAATTGAGAAATATCTGGAAAATGTAGACAAGTGCAACATCTACCAAATTTGGAGAAAAATTATTAAAGAATGAAGTAAAGAAAGCTAGAATAAGACAACATTAGCGATACTGCTAAGAAGATATGTCCTAAGGATAAGAATTAACAAGAACATCAAGAGATAAAAATCAAATTTTCAAAGATCAAAATCATCCCAAGGACTTTCCAAAAAATCCATTGAAATCAGCTTAACCTAATACCTACTCAAGAGTTATTAGAATGTGATATTCAACCTTATTACTTGCTAAGAAGTTTACCAAGAAGTTAGTACCTACTAAGAAAGTAACTAATCCCTATTATTTGCTGGAGGGCTATTAGAGAATAGATTCATCTCTAGTACATGCCAAAAGGTTGCTACAACATAAATTCATTCTCAATACTTATCATAGAGCCATTAGAGCATAAATTCATTCCTAGTACCTGTTAAAGGGTTACTAGAGCAAAGATTTATTCTCACTACTTTCTAAAAGGTTTCTTCTGAAGCATAATTTCATTCTTAACACATGCTAAAGAATTACTAAGGAGATAACACATACTAGTGCTTATTAAAGGGTTACTAAGAGATAAAGTCATAATCTTCTTACTTGCTAGGGGGTTGTCAGGAATTTTAGTACCTATTCGAAGAGTTGTTAAAGGAATTATATCCTTACATATCCATTTCTAGTATTTACATTTATGTCGAGTGCTTTATTAATGTCATTTTATAATTCTCTTAAAATAAGGGGCAAACTATGAGAACTAGATTTTGGGTTATTAGGATGCAAACCCAATAATGAGATACTACTTGAATTTTTTTTTTCGCAAAATGATGGTGGAAAATAATGCTTAAGAAAGTTTAAGAGTTTGGAAGAAGCCTTGAACCAAACTTACCTTTCAAACACCCAAACCAAGAAAGCCTTTGAAGAGGTGAGATAGTTGTCTGTACAACCAACTTAGTTGGTTACATGCCCAACTAAGAAGGGCTATATAGACCATTAAAAGGCTGTATAGATAATCCATAAAAGTCTGACAATAAGAAGCTTTTAGAGTAGTGATAAAGTAAGCCTAAAAGGTCTATACAACCAACCTAAGTTCTGTACAAATAACTCCCAAATCCTAATCCCCATAATCATCCTTAATGTTATCATCAAAGAGTGTGGGAGAACGAGGAATAAGTTGTAATCCATGCCATGGGGCACAATTGTTTCCCTTTCCCTTTATAAATGGCCCTCAGATTGGAGAGGGAGGGATGCCAAAATTAACCTAAGAAAACTCTGTCAAATTGCTCTGTCGACCTCAAAACCTTTTTCCAACGAAAAACTTAAATACCTAAACATTCACCTAAGAGATTCAAGATAATCCTAAGCTTTTCACCTTTCTAACATTGTTTTCTTTTCCATTTGGAGAGATTTTTATACCAAAGTGCCTTTAAAGGCTAAGAGACAAGGACTAAAGCATCTAAGGGACTCCTTTTTCCCTTTCTTTTCTTCTCCTTTGATTTGTTTTTCTTCTTTTAAAAGACTACTTGTAATAGACCCAGTAGTTTGTACATACATCAAATTGTCTGTACAAACCATTGAGAGGTATGTGCATACTACTAGTTGGTTTATACAGACATCTACTATTGTTCACTAACATTATTCATAATAAGCTTCATTTTTGTAGTTTTTGCCTCCTTTAGCTTCTTTTCTTTTTCTTAAGTCTATCTATTATAGGACTAGGATTGATTAGAATAACTTATGACTCTCATTCCTTATTCTAAGGCCATAGTTATAAAAAAAAAATGCTTGATTTAATTTGCATAAGTCACATTTTTTATGCCTTTTCAACGTGTTTTCTTGTTTTGTATGATTTGTTGTGAATGAGGATGAAATGAAAAGGTATATAAAACCTATGACCTTTTGATTCACAGTTGTTTGATGGATGATTAGTGTGTTTATTCTATCATTTTATCATTTTCTTTATCATACACCTTTGGATAAGCTCAAATTAGCCTCTATAACCTTTTCACCTCTCTTGGGCAATTAATGGTAAAGTCATTACATTTGGTGAAGGATCCACTATCCAAGGATCTCAATTTTAGTGTTTAGTATTATGTTCTTGGGTGTTTTGTTAACAATTTTAGGAAAACAAAGCACTTTGAACTTCCCCTTCATTATGAAGCACTTAGCCAATATCCATGCCCCTAATAGAGTCGTTCTCATTGTTATAGACCTCATCAAAAATATCCTGCCCAATAGGAAAAGCTTAAATCCACCCCTTTCATTACTTTCCCTAAATCCATTGCTCCTTCTTACCCATCAGTTAACTTAAGGCTACTCCATAAAAATTTCAAATATAAAGCCATACCTTAAATGCACCTAGAGATCTCCCACAATTAAAGGAAGAGAAGGAAAGAAAAACAAAATCTTCACTAAGAAGATTGTCAAAACCCTAGAGCCATGACCTAGGTCAAGAGCTCAAAGAAAAGCCTCAAAAGAAAATTTGCATAATCTTGTTTTGACATAGATTTGTTTAGAAATTTATTTTGTTGTAATTAGTTTGTTGGTTTGTAGATTTTTGCCTATTTTGGTTGTATATCAGTTTTAGCAGCAGTAAAATTTATTTGGTGGTTTAAAAAAATCCAAAAACTAATATGAAAGATTAAAGACATGATATGATTAATAAAAAAAAAATAGCAAATAAGACATTATTTGACAAAATTAAAAGGTTTGAACGAAACTAATAGTAATAACAAAGGTTTGGATGTCTTTTAAATCATTTCGCTTGTTTCTTTAATTACATTAAGGTTTTGCATTAAAAATGAATGAAACTAAGGTTGTCTGCAGCATGATAGAGTAGATATTTGCCAATAAAATCAAAGATTGAGAGGTCAAAAAACTACACTAAAAAGAGTTGCGAGTTGGTAACCATCAAATTAAAGTATCTCCAGCCAAAACCACGTTAGTCCACTGCTTCACTTTCAAATTTCAACAACTTTTGTTTCTCCAGCATTATTTGACTCTCGGATTACTTTGAGGATGAGGATGTATACATGTAAAAAGATCATTCATCCTCGCTGATCACTTAGAGAATTTTCAGAAGAATTTTTGGAATTAGTCATTTGTTCCAAAAAAAAAAATTATCTACTATTCTTTTTTAGAATGTTTTAAAATATATATATTCATTTTCATTAATATAATAAATATTTCTAATTGATCCTTATTAATCGTTTAATTAGTAAAATATATTTAATTTTCTCATTAAATATAAAAAATATAAATAAAAAATATATTATAAGTTGTGAGTTGATAAATCATCAAATATATTTTCTTAAAAAATATGTAAAATAATAAGTGACAATCTTTTGAAGACAAGAAATATTCTTTTAGTTGCCTTTCTTTTTTTTTTTTCATACCCTGTTAAATTTACATCATAAACAAAATTTAGAAAAAAATAAACCACAAGAGTTTTCCAATTTCTTTTTTCTTGCACACAAAAAACTCTTCAAAGTAGAAAGTTATTAGAGTTTAAATATCTTACTTCCAATCACTTCCAAATAATTTTATTTTTATTATTAGATTATGATACAGTTAATTATTAGTTTAATTTTGATACAAGTATAATAGCATTAAACTAATTTGGGTAATAATTGAGAAAAAAAATAAAATAAAATTTGTTGTTATATGTTAGCAGTGCAATTAATATTTATAAATATATGTAGTCTGGATTAGGTATGGTAGTTATGTCACGAGTGACAGAAAGAATAATACATGTCAGTGCCACATGACCTAATAAACCTAATCATTTTAGGTAAGGTTTTTTTTTTTCCCAAGGCTTTTCGTTTGTGTAGGGTAACAGACAACGCGTTTGGACAGCTGCATCCATTACCTAAAAGCGCGACAACTAATGGTAATGGCTAGAAAGTTTGATTTTTCTTTTTAAATTTTCGTACTGAATTTTATTATATATTTTTTATTTTTATATTTAATTGGTCAAGAATCTATATATTAAGCAATATAATTATATAATAACTTTAAATAAGTTTAATATTTATTTTATCAATAGTTAGTTAATTAATTGAATGATTAAAAATTAATTTATAAATATAACTAAAATTTATTATTATTTTGTAATATATTATTATTTTATAAAATTTTATTATCAAATAAATTAAATTAATAAAATTTAATAATAATAATATGATTATTTATTTTTTCTTTTATTCACTTTTTTATTTTTATATAAAAGTAAACATTGATTTTTATGAATGTGAATAATTTTTTATTACTTTATGTAAATTTTTAAAAATCATGTTTATATTAAATATTTTTTATTTTCTTATACTTTTTAAATTATTTTTTATGAATAATTTTCTATATTATTAAAATTTCTAAATTATTTTTATTTAAATAATTTTCTATATTATTCAAATTTCTATAATATTTAATTACTAGTTTAGTTGTTATATGATAAAATAAAAATATATAAAATTACCATTTATAAAAATATTTTATTACTAATATAATTACTTGACAAACAACAAAAACTCATTTAAAATTGAGTTTGAGACCAAAATTAATTATATATTAGTAAAAATTTTGTGCATTATGCAATATAATAATAATATTCATTTTAAATAAATTTGATATTTATTTTTATTAAATAATTAGTTAATTATTGAATGATAAAAATTAATATATTTTTATATTATAAATTTTATTGTCAAGTAAATAAAATTATAATTATAATTAATATAATAAGTTTTAATAATAATGTAATGCTTTATATAAAAATAAGAAATTCATAATTTTACTTTTTTATTTTATTCAACTTTTTATTTTTTCTATTTTTCTTATAATATTAAAAAACTAAATATTGAATATCATGAATGTGAAGAATTTCTTGAATTATTAAACTTTATAAATCATTTTTATATGAAAAGCTTCTTATATAGTCAGATTTATATATTTTTTGGTTATTTAAGGTGATTACAACATATAATTATAATTATAACTTTAAATAAATAAAATATTTATTTTATCAAATAATTAATTAATGAAAATAAATATAAATAATAATTGAAATTTAATTATTGTAAAATATATTATTATTTTATGAAATAACTATTATGTAAATAAAATAATATAAATTATAATTAAAATTGTTTGATAAATTTAAATAATAATTTAATTTTTGATAAAAAATAAAAAAAATTGTAGTTTATTTTTTATTGGCTATTTTTTCTTTTTTAGGTTTTTAAATTCTTTGTTATTATATAAGAAATCAAATATTAATTATTATGTGATGAATCTTCTATATTTTTAAACTTTCTAAATTATTTTGATATGAAGAACTCATTACATTATTAAATTTTTTATTTTTTATTTAATTAAAAAAATTAAATACTTAGTTATTAGTTTACTTGTCATATGTCAAAATGAAAACTTATTATGTTACCACTTATCAAAAATATTATTTTGCTTATATAATTACTTAATAAATAGCAAACACTCCTTTAGAATTGAGATTAAAATCAAAATTAATTACATATATTGATATTAATTTTGTAATATATTATTATTCTATAAATATCAAATAAATAAAATTATAATTGTAATTAAATCAATATAATAAATTTTAGTAAAAATATAATTTTTTTGATGAAAATAAGAAAATCAATATTTTTTTTCCTTTTATTGGTATTTTATTATTTTTTTTATAGCTCTTATTATGTAGGAAACTAAATATTGATTATTATGAATGTGAAACTTTTTCTCATATTGTTAAATTTTTAAATTGCTTTTTCTATGCAAAATTATCCATTTTATTGAACTCCTTAAATTATTTTATGTGAAAAATATCTTACATTTTAAACTTTTTAAATTATTTTTATATAAATAATTTCTTATATTATTAAACTTTATATATATAATAGCAATAAAAATATAAATTTTAATATAATTAATAAAAATAAAAAATTATTTGATCAAATTTAATATAAATTTATAAGAAAACTAAATCAATTAATATATATTATTAATTTCAATCTTAAAATTAGTTTTAAACTATTGTTTGTCATTTGTCAAGCAATTGTGTATAATATTGTCATGTGTTATTGTTTTATATTATGTTATAAAAAAAACCACCATACCAAAAAAATTATAAATAGAAAATTAAAAAAATTTAATTATCATATAAAAAACTTTCTGAATAAGAAATTAAAAAATCTAAAAAGTAAAAAATTTTTAAAAAATTAAACGAAAAATTAAAAAATCCAAAAAGTAAAAATTTTAAACAACTTCTAAATAGAAAATTAGAAAAACTTAAAAAGTAATCATTTTAAATAGGAACCTAAAATTTAAATTAATTTCATAGTTTATAAAAACCAACAAATAGTGTAATAGATTGTTAGAAATAACTCCATTCAAGCTGAATAATTTCTCTCTTAAAATTATGTTGCACAAGATTGAAGATATGAATTAATAGATAATGTTTTGTTATAATTATCTATTAATTTTATTTTTGATTATGAAATATTTAATATTATTCATCTGATTGGTTATCAGGAATTATTTCACTCAAATTTAATAAACTTTCTCTTGATTGTTTATGTAAGATTGAAAGTATGAATCAATAAACAATATTTTGTCATAAATATCTCCAAATGTAATTATGAATTTGAATTTATTTTATTATTTTATTTACTTGATAATAATTTGTTAATAAAATAATGATTAATCATTCAATTATTTATTTATTTAATAAAAATAAATATTAAATTTTATTTAAAATTTATTATTATAATTATTCCGAGCAATGTGTAAGTTTATGACTAGTAGGTTTTATTAATTACAGTCTCAAAATTAATTTTAAATAATTGTTTGTCATTTATTAAATAAATATTTACATCAGTCACATGTCATTATTTTATGTTATGTAATAGAAAATTATAATATTAAAAATTATAAATAGAAAATTAGAAAAATTAATTGTCATATAAAAAAGATTTTCTAAATAAAAAATTAAAAATCTAAATACTAAAAATTTTAAACAGAAAGCTGAGATCATAAAAATAATTTCTGAATAAAAATTTAAAAAATTTAAAAAGTGAAAATTCTAAACAATTTTTAAATATGAAATTTTAAAAATTTAAAAGGTAAAAATTTTATTTAAATAGGAAACTAAAATTTAAATTAATTTCATTTATTGTTCAAAATTCTAAGTATATAAAAGTTAGCGGCAACATAATATATTATTAAAAATTATTTTATTCAAGTTTAATAAATATTTTTTTAAAACTATATTTTCACAATATTGAAAGTATATTATTACAGTTACCTTATATATATATATATATATATATATATATATATATATATATATATATATACACACACACACACACGTGCACACATTTAATATTATTTATTTGATTAATTACTCGAAATTATTTCATTTAATTTAATGAATTTTCTTCTAACATTGTCTCACATAATTTTGAAGGTATGAATCAAATCTTTTGTTACAATTACTTTATATATTTGTTTGATAATATTTTTTTAAAAAAATAATAATTAATCATGTAATTAATTAACTAATTATTTAATAAAATAAATATTAAATTTATTATTATAATCATTTTATATAATGCGTGAGTTTATAACAGATATAATTTTAATTGCGTCACCAACTAGAAGCGCGAGGCCCATTACCTAATTACCATGAGCATGCATTATTGCTATAATGGGGTGAACAGTATTTGGTCTACAATTTTGGTCTAGGATGATGTTTGGACGGCATGATTGGTCATACTTACATGTTTTACATCATTTATTTTAATATATATTGTTAACATTTTATTATAAATTCTAATAACATTACTTATCAAAGATAAATTGTAACTATTAATTTTGAATTTAGTGATTTAAAGTTTATAAATATGATCAGTCATATTTATTCAAATATAAAAGATTTCAATCCTAAATTTATATAGCTAAATCAAATAAAATCAAATTGTTTTTAATAATTTCGTTTGATTTGATTTTTCTAATTCAATGGTTTGATTTGACTTATAAAATAAAATTTTTTAATTATATATATATATATATATATATATATATATATATATATATATATATATATAAAACCTAATTTCAAATATGATCTTAAGTAAAAAAGTGTTTCTTTAGATCTCGCTCTATTGAGAAATAATGTCAAGATCAGAGTAATTGAAGGGGTACCATGCAACATACAAAGAAACCTACTTGTGATGAGGGAATGACAACCAGAATTATCCCTAGAAGACCTAGATTTCTCCAAAGAAAAATTCCGGGTCCAGGTACGCGGTCTTCCTCTAGATCAAATGACCAAAAGAAATGCATAAGCAATTGGAAATACAATATTTAAAGGGTTGGTACAAATTGATTCGGCTTTGGATGGATCATCCTTATGGTGCTCATCTATGAGAATAAGGGTATAGGAAGCCACTCCCTTTGGGGTTTAACAATAAGAGAAATGGAAGAGAGAGACGGATCTCCTTTCTCTGCGAGAGATTACCCTTATGCTATCAGAAATGTGGAATATCAATCATAATACCAAGGATGCCCCAACTACACGACAATGGAATAATATGAAGATCTTAATTTGGCCGAAAAATGGTATGGACCTTGGATAAGGACTAAAGTACATAATCGATCGAGATTTAGCTATGGAAATCAATCGAAGCCATTGGCCCTACAAAAGCATATGGAAGTGCTTCGAACAGGAGACACAACACGTGGAACAAACACACAGCCAAGGAAAGTGGGAGTAGTTGAAAGAGTAGTGTGGAAGGAGCCGAACACTCTTATTAAGGAAGCAAGAGTGACAAAGGGCTGAAAGACTGCTAAATTCAAGCCGAATTCACCAGCAATAGCAGTTGAAACAAGGCATGAACTAGTGGATACTTGAGAAAGCGTACACATGGCAATATTGAAGATTGGGGATCAAGAAGAAGACTATGTAATGGGTCGCAAAAGGAAGGGCTTAGGCCTGAAATTTGAAGAAGGATTAGCAGAATACTTGGGGCCTATCTCGTCTCTAGCCTAAATGTCAACACCAGATAACTATGAACCTAAACCAAAGATCCTAAAACTTTCGTCAAGCCCGTTTACCACTATAAACCCCACACACAGATCTAAAATCAAACCCAACCTTCCCTATTAAACCCAATAATATAAAAAATCAGACCAAAATGCCATTTCAAAAATTTAAGCTAAATTTAGCCAGAAATACTGGTATAAGCCAAACTCCAATCTCCCAAACTTAAACCCCTCCAGTTACAGATTTAGACAAAGCGAATGTGGAACCTAAATCCCTAAATACCACACCTACTTAGCAACTGGATGCTAAAATTATGTGGGCTAAAGGGAGGAACGATAAGGAGCAAACATATGAGGAAGATGATCAAAGTTATGATAGTGAAGGCAATGTTGGAAAAACCTTGGTGGTTCACTCAAAACCACTATCTAGCCTGAAACTGCCGGGGGATTGGGCAACCCAGGGCAGTTCGAGCTCTAAAAGAGCTCATTTGGCACCATCACCCCTTTACTGTCCTCCTTTCAGATACAAAGCAATAAAGTAGGAAATTGGAGAACATGAGGAATAGATTGGGTTTTGGGAAAGCATTTTATGTAGATCTGGTTGGCAAGGATGTGGGTCTATCGCTATGGTGCTTGTTAACATGAATATTGAGGTGTTGGGTTACTTGAACAATTTTGTAGATATGTTGATCCATGAAGATAAAAAGTGGCATTTACAGGGGTTTATGGTTCTCCATATGCCATACACAAAGAGGAGGTTCTTTAGTCTATAGCTGATCTGAATTTAAAAAATGGGATCCCATGGTTGTGCATTGGGGATTTCAATAGCTATGCATCCTTCAATGAAAGAGGAGGAAGAGGTAGTTCTTGGCAGGAGATATCACTGTTTAATAAATTTTTAAATGAATGTGAATTATTGGACTTGGGTTTTGAAGGGGATGTATTCACATAGACTAATAGAAGGGCAAGAGATAGTTGTATTCGGGACTAGACTGGATACGGTTGTGGTGAACGTAGAATGGAAAGAAACCTTCACCTGATACATGGAGCGCTTGTTGGGTCTGACCACATGCCTCTCATTATTAAGCTTCAACGAAAGGATGTTCAAATCCAAAGACGGTTTCTTTTCCAATCTAGGTAGGTTAAAATTTTAGAATGTGAGGAAGTGGTGAACCAAACTTTGGAGGCCTGTCAAAGTGGAAATGGTATGTTAGGCATTGTGAACAAATTCAATAGGTGCAAGAAAGCTTTGTGAAGATGGAGTAAGGAAAAGGTGGACAATTCTAAATTGAAGATTGATAAAATTAAGAGAGATATAGAAGATTTGACTCCGCTTTCATAAAATTTCACTCACTGAAGAGAATAAAACGCTAGAGCAGAGTTTGATGAGAAACCTGGATGAGCTATATCAATTAGAAGAAGACTATTTAGGGCAAAAATCTAGGATTGAGTGGTTACAAGCAAGTGACAGGAATACCAAAATTTTCCACATTAGTACCATGATGAGGCGTTCAAAAAATAATATTAATAGACTAATGCTAGAAGATGGGAGATAAGTGGAAGGAAGCAAGGAGATTGTGGAAAAAATGCAAAGACCTATTTCAGAAAATTCTTTGATAAAAAAGGAAAAGGCATTCCCTATATGGTGTTGGATAGCATCCCCCTACTAGTTACTACAAATATGAATGTTGTTTTGTGTGCTCCTGTGATGGAGGAGGAAATCATTAAAGTCGTGTTTCAATTAGGTCTTGATAAAGCCGTGGGCCTAGATGGTTTCTCCAGATTGCTCTTTTAGAAATTCAGGGATGTGGTCAAGGAGGATGTAATTATGCTGCTTAAAGGCTTCTTCACCAACGAAAATCTGCGAGAGAACCTAAATTCTAATCGGTTGGTACTAGTGCCAAAGACCAAAGCTCCTACGAAGCTATCAAAATTCAAACCTATTAGCTTGCACAAACTTTCTTTCTTTCAAAGGTAATTTCTAGAACTTTTGTTTCTCGTTTGTGCCCATTACTGCCATTTCTTATTTCCCTTATGTAGGGAGCTTTTATTTCTAACTGTCTGATACAAGACAATATTATCATCACGCGTAAGTGTTTTCATGCCATTGAAAATAAGAAGGGTAAACATGGTAACATGGTCTTAAAATTGACATGATGAAAGCCCACGATAAGTTGGACTGGGATTATTTGGAAATTGTTTTGGTATGATGGGTTTTGCAGATTGGTGGATCACAAGAATTATGGCTTGGATTAAATCGGTGCAATTCAGCTTCTCTATCAATGGAGTTTTTCTTCTTTCTTTAAACAGAGAGGAGGTTTGAGATAAGGGGACCTCTTATGACCCTACCTATTCATCTTATGTTTAGAAATTCTTTCGGGAATGCTGGATAATGGTGTTGGTAAGGGAAACATCCATGCCATGAGAGTCAAACAACATTGCCCAGCATTATCACATATTCTCTTTATAGATGACACCCTCATTCTCGGTTGAGCAACAACATCAGAAGCACATAATATAAATTAGATCTTAGCAGCCTTCTATAAAGCCTCAGGATTAAAAATAAATTTTCAAAAGTTAGAGGTGATCTTCTTGCCCAATACTTGTGTAAACACAAGAAGGGGCATCCTGAGAATTCTAAGGATTTAAAAGCTATATGGGAGTTTCGTCTACATGAGGCACTTCAAAAGTGCAGGTTTTCCAGTCTTTGTAGGATAGAATGCAAGCAAAACTTAGTTCTTGGAAAGGCAAACTCCTTTCTAGTAGAGGGCGAAAAGTCTTAATCAAGGTTGTAGTTCAAGCAATCTCGATTTTATTTCATGTCAGTGTTTAAGCTTCCATCAAGAATTATCTCTAAAATGGAGCAAATCTTGGTGAGATTTTAGTGGTCGAACTTTGGCCATAACAATGGAGTGCATTGTTGCAAATGGTCTAAATTATGTAATCCGAAATATATGGGTGGACTGGGGTTTCAAAATCTTAGGTTTCTGAATGAAGCGCTCTTAGCTAAAACATGCTGGAGAATTCTGTCTGAGTATAATTCCTTAGTAGCACAAACCCTTAAAGGCATCTACTTCCCTAATTTAGACTTCTTACAAGCAAATAAAGGAAGTATGCCATCATGGTATTGGGGCAACATTATTCATAGAAAAGAAACTATAAAAATTAGAAGGAGGTGGAATGTGGGGAATAGGAGGTCAATTCAGATATAGGAAGATAAATGGGTGCTTAAAGCTCTAGATTTTAAGATGTCTTCTCCTAAATCGACAAATTGTGATGAGTTTATAGTTTTAAAGCTCATCGACCTTGAAACGAGATCATGAAAAGTGAAATTATGAAATTAACTCTTCTAGTCGGAGGATAGAGACAACATTTTAAATATAGCAGTTGGGGACAATATACAAAATGATGAATTAGTTTGGCCTCATAACAGGACTGGGTTGTACTCAGTTAAAAGGGGATATGAGTTGATTCTAAAGCATTAGTTGAATGCTAGTTGTCTCACTACATCTTCCTTTTCTAGTAGGCAAGATTTGAATTTTTGGAGGAATATTTAGACCCTTAATATTCCTCCAAAACTTAAAAACTGTACCTGGGCATGTGCTAAAAATTTTGTAGCTGTTATTGAAAACTTGTTTTATAGGAAATGTAGCAGTTCTAACATTTGTCCTGTTTGTGGAGTAGAAGCTGAAACTACTATGGATATGCTAATATATTGTGAACATGCTAGAGCAATATGGTTTTCTCCCCTCTGGATTTTGCTTTAATTATTCTTTATCTTTAACTTTCAATGAATGGTGGAGTAGCATAACCCTTGCTCTTGATGAAAGAATGGAGTTCGTTGCTCATGTGGTGTGCATTATATAGCTTATGCGAAACGACAAAACATTCTCCAATAAAGATATTGATCCCCAAATCACCATTCAAAAGGTTGTATCATATATGGAGTGTTTTGAAGGTAGCCTATCTTATTGGCAAGAGCTCTCTACGAATCAGGGGAAGATCATTAGTCAGACTCCTTGGGACATAAAGCCAATGTTAGAGGACATCAAGAGATTGGCTAAGAAGTTTGAGTTGTGTTCGTTTAAGTTTATTCCTAGGTTGTGTAAGAATGAATCACTTTTGTATAACCCAAGTTGGTTTGTAAACGTTCCTAGTGAATTATATAAGTTGATTTATAATGATGCCTATCATCCTCCATGATTAATGAAGGTTTACTTTCCTTTCTGTTGAAAAAATATATATATAATCAATCTTAAGTAAATGTCAAATCTAATCAACAAAATTCAATTTTATATTTTTTAAACTATGTCAAACTATTTATACATCCCAACCAAATTGTAATATTAGTCTTCTTTTCAAAATAGTCTGTAGCTTTTTTTTTGTTAATACAATTTAATAATTAAATTATAATAAAATAAAATTATCTAAAATTTAAATTCAAGTCTAAAAATCACCATATTATTCATCAAATATATAATTAGTTGTGTTAACCATAAAAATAAGTTCTCAAGAAAGTATATATATATATATATATATATATATATATATATTGAATCAAATACTCTTAATTCAAAGGTTTTACTTGTAATTTTATTATTATTATTATTGTTGTTGTTGTTGTATAATTTGATTTTGATTTCTAGTAGAAGTTTGGTTCCTACTTTGATTTGTTTCAATTTGGATTACATGCAAGGGCGGAGCTAGAAAAAGATTTCGAGGAGAACAAACTTTACTTCATCATAGTATATTAGAATATTTCATTCAAAATAAACTAAAAAAATAATGCCTAAAATACACTAATTATAATTAAATTAGGAAAAACATAATGTATTCAAAAAATAACATCAAATGCTAAAAAATAAAATGAAATTATCACTCAAACTTCAAAACGTACCTTAAGATTGAGCATACTAAATATGTGCAATTTCTTAAGTCTCTTTGTTTTCATTTTTTTTTAATTCCATAAGACATATTTTGTTATAAAAAAATTGATTGACAACACATATAATTGATAAATGTTATACTAACCTTACCAACCATTTAATACACAATAGAACAATTTATGTAGCACATTATCAAAAATATGATTATGAATTCTCTAAATTAGCATATTCACAAACTCACTTGCTTTATATATATATATATATATATATATATATATATATATATATATATATATATATATAAAGAAATGAGACCTTTTAAAAAAATTATACGAAGAAGAAAGACACATGTTCAAGAAAAAGAATAATATAAAAACATTCAATTGACCAATTGTTTCTTCATACCAAAAAGATTCATCTTAATAAGTTGATTTATGAAAAAGAAAAAGAAAAGAGAGAGAAAGTGAGATGGATTGATTCGTGAGAAAAAAAAAAAGAGATAAAGTGAGGTGAAGTGGTAGAGAAGCCAAAAAGCCAAAAGATAAAATTTAAAAGTAGTGAAAAGAATAAATAAAAACAATTTATTATGTCATGTGTAGTAGATTAGGACTTTTTTTAAAAAAATTATAGTAATGGGCTGTTAATATGGGTCAACAAAATTGTTATAGTGTCAGAAAATTTTTTCATATAATATTTTTTTAGAGTATTCATATTTTATTTTATTTTTTGATAATACATGTGCTATTAAAAAAATTTAATGGGGCAAAATAAAAATAATAACCTATATTTTATAGAATTTTTTAAGAGTAGTAGGGGCAAGTGCCCCCATTGCCCCCCTTTAAATCCACCCATGATTATATGGATGAATTAATAGCAGAATTTGATTTCTCATAAAAATTTGAACATAATGCACTGATGCAATTTATCTATTTCTATTTGAATTAAATGGATGGATTAGTAATAAAATTTTGTTTCTCATTGAAATTTGAATACAATGTGTCAATGTTATTATTATTGTTTCTAATAAAAATTTGGATTTACTTCTATTTAATTAGATGGATAGAATATTTGAATATAAAATATTAAATTAAAAAAAGTAAAAGTTTCTTATAGAAAATTGATCAATACATAATACAGTTTAGGTTTATAATAATAGATTTGTATAAAATTATAAACACAAAAATATTTAATTTATAAACTTATACTATTTTCATTTACAAGTATATTTTTTTCTTTTTGTGGTTTTTTTATTGTCTTTGTTAAATCTTATAAAGATGATCAAATTTTATTTTTCTTAATTTCATATCATACTATTTTTCTTAATTTCATATCATACTATTAATTACTTTTCTAAATATTTCATATTATCACAAAGTATTTTAATTAAATTTGATCAATGATTAATCATTCACTTTTAAAATAATTAAAACAATAGGTTTAATATTATAATAATGTCAAATAAACATTGACCTATTATTATTATTATTATTTATTATTTAAATAATTAATTTAATTTTTGTAAAGTAACATAATAATGAATTAAAGAACACAAATAATTACATACAAGGCACGTGATACAATTACTAGTGTGTGTGTGTATATATATATATATATATATATATATATATATATATATATATACACACACACACACTAAACACATCCATTCATATGAATTGAATGACATATGAACAAGTTGAATCAATATATGGGTATAACCAATGGAGGAAATAATTTTTATTAAGCCTCATGAGCAAAATCGACAAGAATATAGTTTATGTACAACTCTCTACTTAATCCCCAAGTAACACAAGAATCACCTTTTAACTAACTATATATTTTGTACAAATAACAAACTCTTAAAAGGAAAAATTAAGTAGCAAATAATGTGACAGGGGATATGTTGTAAACATGTACTTCATCTTCTAGAAGATTTTCCAAAATCAACCAATCCACATCATAATAAGTTGTAGCTGGGGAGTGTTAGTGTTGGAGTAGAAAAAGCCCGTTAGAAGGACATCCCTTTAAATATCTTAACAAGTGCATTGTCGCATCCCAATGAGCTTGACAAGGTGAACCCACAAACTGACTAAGCTATTGGACAACAAAGGTAATGTCAGGTCTAGTAATGTTTAAGTAAAAAAACTTGCCAATGAGTCTCCTATATTGTTTTTCTTGTATAAAAGTGAGTTTGAGACCTTTTAGTACAGGTGTTAATGTTGGTTTTTCTCTAATCATACTTGTATTTATTAAGATACTTATGCCATCTATTCCTCTATCTATCTTCAATCCCAAGAAATACTTTGCATATCCGAGGTCTTTAATAGTGAAAGGTGTATGTAAGTAATGGTCGACTAAGGTTATATCCACTTCTGAAGTCTTAGTGGTAAGTAGATCATCTACATATACTAATAATGTAAGGAAGGACTTGTAATTTTCTTTATCAAAAGGCAGTGATCATTCATTGATTGCTTGGATCCAAATTCTTAAAGCTTAGTACAACGTTGTGTGTTCCAATTCCTATAAGCCTATTTTAGGCTATAAAGTGATTTCTTCAACTTATAAACTTGTCCTGGTTTGCATTTATTGTAACCTTCTAATGGTTCCATCTAGACTTCTTCATCCAAGTTACCTTGTAAGAAAGCATTATTTATATCTAATTGATGGATAGGCCAAGGCTTCAATGTAGATAGTGCTAAAAAGATTCTAACTATTACAAATTAGTAAGAAGATGTTAAAGTAATCTTCTCCTACAATCTGGTGATATCCCCTGGCCATCAGTTTGGCCTTATATTTATCAATATTCCCATCAGGATTCAGTTTTAGTTTATACACCCATTTGGATCCTATTGCCCTTTTCCATTACGGTAAGCTGGTTAGCTTTTAAATTTTGTTCTTCTCTAGTGCTACAATCTCAACATTAATGGCTTTAACCCATTTTACATCAGTACTTGCTTGATTGTAAGAACTTGGTTTTTAGATACTTGAAACATTTGCTAGAAATGACATATAAGATGCAAAGAAAATTTATGAATTTATAAAAGAAAAGGTTTAAGGTGTGTGTGTGGTGAAGATGTGTGTTTGGTCAAAGACTAATTTGTCATAGCAATATGAGCTACTCGTGTAACATTAGTCATATAGTCATCTAACTAAGCTACTTTAGATATAATTTGAGTGCTTCTCCTAATGGTTAGTTATGGGATATCTAAGGAATAACTTTCATATGTTATAGCATCTTAGTTTGGTGAATCTTCAAGGTCAAGCTATGAAGTATGGAGGTTAAGGTTCTCTTCATCAATGTTATTTTCTATAAAAGGTTCTATTTTTGATACAGGTAAGGGTAGGGTATGTACGTGTGTATGCTCATTATGTTTGAAAGGAAAATTATCTTCATGAAACACAACATATATATATATATATATATATATATATATATATCTTACCATTTTCTGGATCATAAACCTTAAAACCATTTTGACTAAGGCTATATCCTATGAAAATACATTTAAAAGATCTTTAATCAAATTTTCTATAGTGAAGGAGGGTGTTTGTTACAAAGCATAGACAACCAAATGTTTTAAAATTTTTGTAATTTAGTGGTTTTCCAAACAACATTTCATTGGGTGTTTTCCATCCTAAGGTTGTAGTAGGTGGTCTGTTAATGATATGGATCACCATAAGTATGGCATTACCCTAGAATTTCAAAGTTTATACTGGAACATGAGAACCCTAGCTACTTACAAGAGGTTTTTGTGTGTTCTTTTCACAACCCCATTTTTCTAGGGTGTGTATACACAAGTTTTATGGTGTACAATTCCCTTTTGTGAAAGGAAATTTTGGAATTCATGGTTGAGAAATTCTATCCCATTATTTGTTCTAACCACTTTGATCCTTTTATTAGATTGATTTTGAATTAAGTTCTATTAGCCTTGTGCACCAAGAAGCGGGGTTAAATTGGTGGCTGATTAAAAATTAAAAAGAAAGTTAAAGTGTTTAGAAAGTTAAGAATGAGAAGAGAATAATCAACACAAGAGGTTTATAGTGGTTCGAGTGTTAACAAACTCTACGTCCACTCCCTAATTCTTCACAATTAGGTATTTCACTCTACTAAACTTGTGTTTTCAAGCTCACACCCAACCTATACAACTTGAGTTTTATGGCTCACACAAAAACCCTTACAATCTTATATTTTTAGGCTCACACAAAAACCTCTCACAAGTGTTTTGGATAGGGTACGCTTTACCCTTGTATAAGAGTCTTAGAATCTAGGTTAACTTTCGACCTACTTACAAAGGTGTTTAGTGCTCACACCAATCAATTAATAACACAAAAAGAAGAGTAAAAGAATGAGTAGCAAATTGATAAGAAGTTTGTTACAATTAATTGAATTCTCTTACATTTACATCAATTTAATGGAGTATTTATAGCCCACATTTATCAAAGAGATGTTACTTAAAAACTATCCCTAAATCTGCAAGTTGTGCTAGGCAAATTTTATATTAAATGCTTGTTAGGCAGAAGTCGCAGTAGTTACTGTCATTTCATGCTCATAAATTTTCAATTTATACTGAGGAGCCAAAAATCGTGGCAGAGAACCCCGTTCTGTGTCTAACAACTAGTCCATGCATCTTTCATTCATTGGTTGTCCAAGAAATATAGCTATTGTGTTCAACCCACTACTTAAAATTCACGGTCGCGAGCTAGCTTTGTTTTAGGCGCAATTGAGACTATGAATTCCTCTGTTTGGTAAAGAAATTACAACTTCTTGAGTTGCGATTGTGACTAAATCTTCGCCCTCATGATTTTTAATTTTCAACGGTTACCTTAGACACTTGGCATGTTGTGGCTGTAGCTTTGGTTCCCTCTTTTGTCACTATGAAATTTGTGATCGCGATCACTAATGTAAATTCCTTTATGAATCAATCAATGCTCCTTTAGCAAAGTCGCAGCTACAAATTTGCCAGCGAATTTCTTTGACCTAGCTTTATCTATTCTCATAGCAATGTCGCAGTCATGATTTAAGAATACCGACCGCGAATTTGGATGTTCTTATAAAAGATGGAGATTTTGACTTCCATCAAACTTTCAATGAAAACAAATTTATAATCTACAAAATAACACTTAATGAAAGCATTAGAATTGATCAATCTTTATTGCTAAGATCAAAAAAGGCTTTTGACATAGGTTTAACCAATCTAGTCCAACAATCTCCCCCTTTTTAATTTTAACAACTTAGATTGATCCTAAAAAAAAATTTATATGCATGAGTTATGAAGTTAGGATGGTCTATGATCAAATAATCAAAGAATAATCAAGGAGTTCTAGTTAATGATCAAATTATTCTAAATATAATTTTAAGATAGAACTTGCTCCTCCTCAACTTTTACTTTTCTTATGCACATTACTTACTTTCTTTCAATGTTATTCTCCCCTCCGCACCCCCCCCCCCCCCTCCCCCGCCCCTCTCTAGCAAGATCAAAAAGAGGGTAAAAATTGAAAAAAAAAAAAAAAAGTAAAAGAGATGCATATATTGAGATAGAGTAATCATAAAGAGTAAAACTACAAAGGTAACTTATAAATTGCAATCACATAAGATATGAGACAACAAATTGCAAAACAAATAATTTTATTTATAAGATAATATGTGGGATCAACAGCTTTACATCAAGAAATTAAATAAGAAAACAGAAAAAGAAATAGAAACCCTAAGACAATTTAAAAGGTATGAGAGTTGTCATCATCTCCAAAACTGTCCATATTTTCATTTTCTCCTCCACCTTCAGCTTCATCACCCTCATCAACCTCTTAGTTGTCCTCCTCCTTAGGCGTGTCCTTTTAATCCTCAAAGTCATGAAGATGGTAAGAAGGAGCACCTATTTTCTCCTACAAATCCACTAAATCATTGTGTAGGTGGGAAAAAAGGAGAAATCATCTCTTGAGCATCCTCATAATTTTGTCCAATTTCTTATTGATGGAGGCAAAAGAGATTTTGGTTTTGGGCTTAGGTTGAGGAGGTGGAACAAGTTGGGCTTCCTCTTTAATGATAAATCTTTTTCTTTTGGAGGCTTGGGAAGACACTAGTTTCTTAGCTCCAAAAGCACCCAAAGTGTATGTGTAAGAGTCAGGGTGAATGACTTTTGCATTAATGAGGTAGGAGAGGTCCAGAAAATTTTGGGAAGGGAGAAACTTCTCAGTGAGGAATTTTTCATTTTCTTCATTAAGATCCCCTACATATCTGTAGATTATAGTGACATAGGAAGGAAGAAGCAACTGACTCTTAGGTTTAATGTTCATATGGATCAACTAATCCACAAGATAGCGGCTAGTTTGTATAGGTTTATTTTTTATAAGGTAGAAAAGGAAAGCAAGATCCTTTTTTAGGATCCATTTTCATTACCATCACTTGTTGCATTAATGGAGAAAGTGATGATACGATGAAGTAACCAAAAAGGGAGGGTTCGGATGTATTTAGGTAAGGAGGTGTTAGGGTCATGTTTGGTCTCGATGGAAATTTTGAACCAAAATTCAAAATAGATGACATCAAGCGCAGAGATGATGAATAGAATGTCATGTCCAACTTGAAGATTGAATATATTGGAGAGTTATTCGAAAGTGATGAAAAAAGGGGTCTCTAAAAGCTCGAAATACTAACATCGTATTGGCTGGGGTGAGATTCTGCTATCTTACTTAGAGCCACAATACACATGAATTCACTCACAATTTCCTTATATCCCGGCTCATCATGATAAATGAATTCGTTCTATCCCAGGTTTGAAAGAAATGTGTGGATCTCGTCCTTGATTCCCAGCGACTCAAGAAGGAAAGTGGAAGGGATTATGTTTGGTAGGAGGATCTTAAAACATTTGCTTTGTATTGGTCTTTTTCTTCTTGAATTATCCTTTTCATTAAGTGTAGAGTCGGGGGTCTAGAAGGTTGTGCCACTGCCTTGCCTTTCTCTACTCTTGAAGCTTTCTTGGGGGCCATTTATGAATGAGGGAAGATTAGAAGGTTTTGAGATTAAGGAAGAAGATAGATGAAGATAATGAGTAGGAATGAATAAAAACACTATTTGAGGGGCTTATATAAGCCAGGAAAAGGGGGTGAAAATGGCTAAAAACGATCACAAATGCATTAAATGCAGGAGTGCCATTGGTTGACAATCAAATCACTTAAATGCACGATAATTACCCAAAGTCGCGATCGCAACTTGCAAGTCACAACCGCTAATTCTGAAAAATGTAAGTAACATATACAAAATCCTAGGGAAACGACATGTTAAATGGTCAAAAGATTTAAAATTTGAACAAATTCGCTGTAGGGATTAAAAATTGCGATCGCGAATTGATGGTCGACAGTTGAATGTTGAGTGCCTATAATTTATGACTGTGAACCAAAGAATAACGACTGTGAATTACAAGTCAGAAAAGATAACTAAGAAATGATAAGACTTGACTATCTAAGTTGTGATCCACTTAATATATTAATGTCTAATTTATGCAAATTGGCATAAAGAGGCACAATTGCATACAAAATTAAGACATCCAAATAGATAAATATCACATACATCACACAAGGCAATTATTCATTATGAAATTATGCAACAAATAAAATTCACTATAAGGAGCTTCCATCAAGCATTTTCAACTCTCTCTTAATGAAAAACATCCTTTCTTCATTGAGAGGCTTTATGAAAATGTCTGCAAGTTGATGATTTGTGTCTATAAATTCCAACACAACATCTCCATTTTGGACATGATCTCTAAGAAAATGATGCCTAATGTCTATATGTTTGCTCCTAGAGTATTGAATGAGATTTTTGAAAAGATTTATTACACTAGTGTTGTCACATTTGATGGGAATGTGATCAATAACTTTGACATTATCCTTTAATTATTGTTTCATCTAAAGGACTTAGGTGCAACAATAACCCGCAGCTGCATATTCAACTTTGATGGTGGATAAGACAACCAAAACTTACTTCTTTCTAAATAAGAAATTAAATATTCTTCTATAAATTGACAAGTTCTAAAAGTGCTCTTTCTATCTAGAAGACTACCAGCATAATTCGCATCCGAATAACCTATGAGACTAAATGATGAATCTCTAGGATACCACAAGCCTAAATGCAATGTATCATGTAAATATTTAAAAATCCTTTTAACAACATTCAAATGAGATTCTTTGGGATAAGATTGAAATCTAGCACACATGCATACACTAAACATTATATTAGGTCTAAAAGTGGTAAGATAAAGTAGAGAGCCGATCATTTCTCGATATTTCTTTTCATCAATTGACTTACTCGATTCATTCTTATCCAATTTGATGGTAGCATCCATTAGTGTTTTTGCTACTTTACATCCTTCCATGCCAAATTTCTTAAGAATGTCTATGTATTTGGCTTGGTTGATGAAGATTCTATCTTTGGTTTGCTTGATTTATAGACCAAGGAAAAACTTGAGATCTCCCATCATACTCATCTCAAATTCCTTAGTCATAAACTTAGCAAATTCCTCACATAGAGATTCATTAGTAGGACTAAAAATGATATCATCAACATAAATTTGCACTATTAATATCATGATTATCCCTTTTGACAAATAGAGTAGTGTCAACCTTCCCCTTTTCAAAATCATTTTGCAAAAGAAAAGAACTAAGCCTTTCATACCACGCTCTTGGAACTTGCTTTAAACCATATAAGGCTTTATTCAATTTAAAAACATGATTTGGAAAACTAGGTGATTCAAAACCAGAAGGTTGTTCAACATAAACTTCCTCCTTAAAAAAACCATTTAAGAAAACACTTTTGACATCTATTTGAAATAGTTTGAAATTCATGTGACATACATATGCTAAAAGAATCCTAATGGCCTCTAACCTTGCTATAAGGGCATAGGTTTCATCATAGTCAATGCCTTCCTCTTGATTGTAACCTTTAACAACCAATCTAGCTTTATTTCTAGTGATGAATCATTGCTCATCTAACTTATTCCTAAACACTCATTTGCAATCTATAATTGGGTGTTTTTTAGGCCTAGGAACAAGTTCCCACAAATTGTTTCTCTTAAATTGGTTAAGTTCCTCTTGTATAGCAATCACCCAACTCTCATCATCAAGAGCCTTTTTAATAGATTTTGGCTTAAATTGAGAAACAAAAGCAAGATTATTATCTAAAGTATTGAGTTGAGATCTAGTACTTACACTCTTTTAAGTATCACCAATGATTAGGTCTTTAGGGTGATGCTTGGAAAATCTTCAATCCTTGGGAAGATCTTGGTTTGGTGATTCCACTTGTTGATATTGAGGATCTTTTTCTTTTTTTGATGATTTGCTTTCATTATGGTCCTAATCCTTTTCTCTTGTAGTATGCTCTAAATCCAAATTCTCAAAATCACCTACAAGATTATCAATAAGAAAATTTTTCACAAGATCAAGCTTGCTAGATACATCAGACACAATATTCATAGACTCTTCAATAATTATTAAACTCTTATTGAAAACTTTATAGGCTTTTCTAGTGGTGGAATAACCCAAAAAGATGTTTTCATTAGTTTTTGAATCAAAATTTCCAAGATCATCCTTGGTATTCAAGATATAGCACTTACATCTAAAAATTGTTAGGTATTCTAACTTAGGTTTTCTACCATTCCAGAGCTCATAAGAAGTTTTATTAAGAATGGGTCTTTTGAAAACTCAATTTGCAATATAACACGAAGTATTGATAGCTTCGGCCGAAAAGTAATTTGGCAATGAGTACACATTGAGCACAGTTATAGTCATCTCTACTAGTGTTCTATTTTTTTCTCTGTACAATACCATTTTGTTATGGTGTTCTAGGAGTTGAAAAGTTATGAAAAATCTCATTATCTAGGCAATAAGATTCAAAAGACTCACTTTGAAATTCCTTTCCACAGTCATTTCTTATGGAAGAAATGAAGAAACCCTTTTCATTTTGAATCTTTTTTGTAAAATTTTTAAAAGCATAAAAAGTATCATGCTTATGAGCTAGAAAGAAAACCTAAGTAAACCTAGAGTAATCATCAACAAGGACTAGTGCATAATGTTTTCCACCTAAGTTATCACTCTTAGTAGATCCTATCAAGCCCATATAAATTAATTGAAGAGGTCTAGATGTACTTACAATATTCTTTGCTTTGAAAGAAGATTGATGTTGCATCTCCATTGGGTGAGGACCACATGTCTTGTTTTTAGAGAACCTTAGCTCGGGAAGACCTTCCACTAGCTTTCCCTTAGATATGCTTTGTAAGACTCCATGTTAGCATGTCCAAGTCTTTTATGCCATAGCCATGCTTAATTACTAAAAGACATAAGACACTTAAAGGATTGGTTAGCCAAATTGTCTAAGTCAATTAGGTAGGTATTGCCCTTTATTTCACCCTTGAAAACTACCTTTTTATTCACCAAAGTGGTAACTTGGCATTCTATAGGGGTCAAGGTGACTTTATTACCTTTGTCACACAATTGACTTACACTAAGCAAATTATGTTGTAAGCCACCAATAAGTAAAACATCATTAATTAAACAACAATCATTCTTACCAATAGTTTCAATGCCAGTTACCTTACCTTTGACATTATTTCCAAATGTGACATTGCAACCCTCCTTTTCCTTTAGAGCCATAAATAGATTCCTATTGGCCGTCATGTGCTTTGAGCATCCGTTATCCACATTGGTGGCTACTAAAGACCCTTACACAATATAAGTAAATCATGTTTGCTTTAGTACTCAAGTATACTTGGGTCCTAGAGGTTAGGTTTTGAAAGATCTTCCAACTTGAGGTGTGTCTTCATAATGTAACAATAAACATTTATATGTTCATACTTCATGTAATAGTGGCATTGAAGCCTAGACCTATGTATCTTTCTCCTATGCATTACCTTGGTATGAGTGAGGGATTCCCTCAAATCAACATGATGCGTGTGTGAGCATGAACATGTATAAATAGGTGTAGGACTATATTTTCTGTATGTCTTTGAGTGTGCATTTCTTTTATTATACATGTATACATCGTTAGCCTTCTTAGAAATAGAATTAGGGTATTGTTGCACCTTTCTTTTGCCTTTAGGTAATGGTGGTTTAATGATTTGAGCACTTTTCTTTCCAACCACCTCAATACTTGAAGTTTGAGGTATTGAGGCCTTGATGAGTATTGTGAGTGAAGGAGTAGAAGAAGAGGCTCCATTAAAGCCTAGACCATGCCTAACCGATGGAGGTCTTTGTGATACAGTAAGTGTATAGAAAGCTTCATTACCTTTATGGAACTTAGAGATAGAGTTTCTAAGCTCAATGACTTGACCTTTCAAAAAGTCATTTTCCTTTCTTAATGAAGTTAGAGATAAAGATGACTTGGATAGACTCTCCATAGAATTCTTGCATTCTTCATTTAAAGCCTTCAATTCACTTACAAGACTATTTAAAAATTTGAATTCAACCTTTAATTTAGTACACTTCTTCTTATAAGTTTTCATTTATGACTTATATTTGTCACATTTCATGGTGAGAGCCTTTAAAAAGATCATCATCTAATTCATCAAATTCAGAAAAAAGAGTGAGGTAAAGAGCTTACCCCATTAGATGAATCCTCTTCAGCTATGAAACATAGGTTTGCAACCTCGTCCTTTTCATCTTCTTCACTTGAGCTATCATCCCAAGTGGCTTTATAGCTTTTTCTTTTGTCTTTGTCCCCTTTCTTCTTCTTTTTCAACTTGAGGCAATCATATATGTTGTGGCCTTGCTTGCTACATTCATAACAAGTGATATCGTTTGATCTTTCTTTAGGAGTTTGAGTTGCTTTCTTGAAGTTCTTTCTTTCTTTCCTTTTTCTAATTAGCTCTTTAGTTCTTCTTGAAAGCATTGTAAGCTCCTCCTCCTCCTTGTCACTTTCCTCTTCATTTAAGGCTACGTCTACTTCTTTCTTCTTTGATGAAGACTTGAGTGCCAAGGTCCTCCTTTATGGTTTTTCAGATTTCTCTCATTGACCTCTCATTCTCTTCATTTCTTCATCCTTCTTCAAGGCTAACTCATGAGTTAAGAGTTTACCTATTAAGACATCCATTGGCACCTTGCCTATTTTCATATTGGATTTTTGGATACTACACACCATTGCACTAAATTTTTTAAAAGGTATATATTTCAAAATTTAAGAATTAACCTCATAATTGGTGAGAACTCACCCAAACTTCTTCATGTTGGTGACAATTGCAAAGAGTCTATTTGTTATGTCTGTGAGGCTTTCTTCATCCTTCATCATAAATAGCTCCCACTTCGTCAAATACATCTCAAGCCGACTAGATTTCACCAAGGTGGTGCCCTCATGATAATTCTTCAAGGCCTTCTAAATGCCATGAGCAGTAAGGCAATGTTAGACCTTTCTAATTTCTTTTTTTGAGAGAGAACTTAGAAGGATTGTCATGACTCTTTTATTTTTCCCATTGGATCTCTTATATGCTTCAACCCACTTTTCTCTAGGGATCAACTCTTCACTTCCATCCACCACTTTAGTAGGTGGCTTTCATTCCTTTGCAACAATATCCTAGAGGTCTACCACGTCACTATCTTGATAGATTTTCATCCTATACATCCAATGAGTATAGTCTTCTCCATCGAAATATGGTTTGAGGTGAGTGTGGATCCCTTCTTGTGCCATGAACATTGCTCACACAATTAAACTTTAGAGTGAGACTTGACTCTGATACCACTTATTAGCCCAGTACACTAAGAAAGGGGGTTAAATTGGTGGCTGATTGAAAATTAAAAATAAAGTTAAGAAGGAGAATAAAATAATCAACATAAGAGGTTTATAGTGGTTCGAGTGTTAACAAACCCTACGTCCACTCCTCAATTCTTCACAATTTGGTATTTCACTCAACTAAACTTGTGTTTTCAAGGTCACATCCAACTTATACAACTTGTGTTTTATGGCTCATACAAAAACCCTTACAACCTTGTGTTTTTAGGCTCACACAAAAATCTCTCACAAGTGTTTTGGATAGGATCACACTTCAAACTTTTACAAGTGTTTTAGAATCTAGGCTAACTCTCAACCTACTTACAAAGGTATTGCTCACACCAAACAATCAACAACACACAAAGAAGAGTAAAAAATTGAGTAGCAAATTGGCAAGAGTTTGGTTATAATTAATTGAATTCTCTTGCATTTACATTGATTTGGTAGAGTATTTATAGCCCACATCCACAAAGAGATGTTACTCAAGAACTATCCCTATATCTCTAAGTTATGCTAGATAGATTTTGTATTAAATGCTTGTCAAGTAAAAGTCGCAGTCGCTACTGTCATTTCGCAATCGTAAACTTCCAATTTATACTGAGGAGCTAAAAATCACGGCAAAGAACCTCATTTTATGTCTAATGACTAATCCACGTGTCTTTCATCCATTGGTTATCCAAGAAATATAGTCATTATGTTCAATCAACTACTTTAAAGTCGCAATTGTGAGCTAGCTTTGTCTTATGCACGACTAAAATTGTGAATTCCTCTATTTGATGAGGAAATTACAACTTCTAGAGTCACAATCACAACCAAATCTTTGCCCTCGTGATTTTTTATTTTCAATGGTTGCCTTGAACACTTGACGTGTTGTGGCTGCGACTTTGGCTCCCTCCTTTGTCACTATGAAATTCATAGTTGCGACCTCTAACGCGAAAGCCACCATAAATTCCTTTGTGAATCAACCAATGCTCCTTCGGTTGAGTCACGGCTATGAATTCACCTGCAAATTCCTCTAACCTAGCTCCATCTATTCGTATAGTAATGTCGCGATCACGATTTAGGGGATACCAACTGCAAATTTAGATGTTCTTCTAAAAGATGGAGATTTTGACTTCCATCCAACTTCCAATAAAAATGAATCTTATAATTTGCAAAATGACACTTAATCAAAGCATTAAAATTGATCAATCTCCATTGTCAAGATGAAAATAGGCTTCTGACATAGGTTTAACCAACCTAGTCCAACAAGTTCCATAAGTGAATGAACAATGATAATGTTTGTTATTTGGTTTTCATTAGAAAAATCCATGTTGCTCTAGAATAATCATCTATAATAGTGAAGACATATATTCTCCATCTATTGCAAATTCTTTATAGGGGCAAAGATTAAGATGAATTAATTCAAAAGATTGTGTAATGGTTTTTGTGCTGAAAGAAAATGACAATCTTGGTTGTTTTGCTTTATAACATATTTCATAACCCATCACATCATGAACATTTAAGTAAACTAAGGAGTCAATATGCTTTACAACTTGTTATGGGCATGACCCAATTGTTTATGCCAAAGGAAAGAAAGTTTACTTTCATTAATCTTGGCATTACAAGTTGTGATAAGATTACTAAAGTCATTTGAACTATTACTAAACTTATAATCTAGATTTCCAAAGCAACATTTATCTAATATATATATATATATATATATATATATATATATATATATATATATATATATATAAAACTTCCCTACTTGAGGATCATAGTGGTATGACTCAGCCCTTACTGTCATCATCCTACATGTATTGCCTTCCGTTTTACTTTTCTCCCTCTTTCTTCTCAATTTGGACATGTGAACATGACTTCTTGTTTAGCCTTACCATTGTAACCCCTAATGCTATTCACACTTTTGTGCTTTATAGTTAAGGTAGACACTTGAATGAGTTGAAACTCATAATTCGCTTCTTCATTAGATAGGATTGGAGAGCTTGGCTCTTGATATGGTAAAGGGCTTAAAAACAAACAAAACATGTGTTAGTTCAATAAAAATGATTCATATGCACATACCTGGGTTTCCTCGCTTATTTGTTTCCTTTGCAAGTAGGGATTATGCCATAAGGTGATTATGATGCATGGCTCAGCTACATATTTGCTTTTGATGAGTATTAAGACACAATAACACTTCTGATGGGTCCAAATAGGCATGAGAGCATCTCTAAATGGAAAAGAGGGGCAACTAGCCATGGACTGCTGAAGGATACATCAATGTTAATGCTTTAGTTTAAAGGTCTAGAGGGTGTTGAGCTAACTTTTACTTTGGGCCACAGTCTTATGCTGCCAGGGCACACAAGTGGGGTTCATGGAACAATAACTTCTTAACAATGCCATAAGAGGCGTGCCTTCTAGCATGTAGGCCATAGAGGGCGTAACTTAATAGTTCTATCTTTAACTTGTCAACTAGGCATCATTCTTTGAGATAACTTAAACTTTGTCGCCATTTATTACCTTAATCATTGTCTATCTAGGCAAACCGGATAAATCAGCCTAATATTAACACCCCTGATTTGGTGTCCTTTAGTATAATACTATCACATACGCAAACTCTTCCTTAATTAGGAGGTACTTGCCCTTGTACAAACTCTAATATTTTATTTGTCAATTCTCCATAACATAATTGAGCAATTAGAATGCAACCTTGATGTTGTGAAGGATCCCTTTTTTAGGATTCCTCATGAGACCTATGTTGTCTATGTGAGCTCCCTTTTTCATGCTTTTAGCCTCATACTAACTTCTTATGGTCTCACCTGTTATGGTAGTGAGGAAGCTCATTGTCAGAGTTGTACAGACAATCTATGTAGGAAGCTATCGAGTCTTATGAATTTAAGAGCTTATATATATCCTAGATGCTAGCAATGACTCATGTTTAACATTCGTTAAGGTCATATCCTTTTGTTTCCTTATGCCTAAATAATGATGATGGCTCTTACTACAACTGTTGATCTTATTTGTCATCTTTGGTAACTTTATTAAATACTTCTCGACTTTTCATGGTAGCATCTTGAAAAAGTAATGGAATGGACTGTGTTAGTTTTTTTTATAAGACTTTATTATATACTTACCTCGATAGGTGAGAATTCAGCTTCATCGATCTAGGGAGTTTGAAGCTGAATTACACCATAAGCCTTATTTGTGTCCTCTTTTCATGCTTTCAGAAGCTAATGATCCCTTATTGTGCTCATTTCCTTGCCCCCAAACTATCTAAAAGGAATAATCACTAAAATAAAATTGGTTATATACCTTCATAAAACATATAATGCTCAATGCATGAATGATGGTGTATTGCAAAATGCTTAGAATACATAAACAAAACAAAATAGCTTAGGGGCACTACAAAACCTGGCCAAGTAAGGATGTCAAAAACCCTTAAACATTGAAAGTCAAATAAAACACATGATAAAGCCTTGATATCACTAACAACTTCTCGAAGCTAGCACCCTCGCCTTCAAATTCAAAGCCATACAAATTTGAGTTCTCTTCAATGTCTAGCACTTGATAGACCCAGAGGAATGCTTTAATACATGCTCAAGCATAGATCATTAGGTTTCTAAATGTGTGCAAAAGATTAATGGTAGCTATCTACTTCCCTTTTTTATTTTTTTATATATATTTTTATACCCTAACTTTTGCCTAAGCTGCCCTTTAGATTTCAACTTAATAGGCTGCTCTAACTTTTGCCTAAGTTGTCTTTACGAGTTTTCAACCTAGCAAGCTTTCATTCATCATTTTTTTCTTTTTCTTTTTTTCTTTTTTTATCTCTAATTTTTCCTAAGTCGCCTTTTCGAGTTTTCGACTTAGCGAGCTTCTTCACTTCTTCTCTTTTTTTTTTTTCTCTTTTTTAGAGGGGCAGTGTGATCATTCTAATTCACGTGATACCATAATTACATGCCTTCATTAATTCAAAGCAAACGTAGCTATGACACATCTAATAGCAAAATATGAAGCTTGTTGTTGGCTAGCCCTTTCAAAATACGAATCTATGACATATCTAGTAGCAAAACATGAAACTTGTTTTTCAACTCTCTTTTACATTCTCCCTAACTTTTGCCTAGATTGACTCTTTCAAATTTTTCACCTAGCGGGATTTTTTCATTTTCTTTTCTTTGTTGTTTTTTCTTCACATCACAAGGGGTTTAATAAGCTATTATCTCTCTACCTTTCTTTTTAAGATGTTTTTCTCTCATTCAGGTTTCTTTGATTGCCTCTAGGTAATCTTCACTTGAGTCTTCTTATGATATCATTTTGCAAGGCATTCAAGATTCTCTAACCTTTTTCTCTCATGGATTTTTTTTCCTTCTTCTGTCCTTTGGTCTTTTCATAAAATTAGGGGACAAGACATTAGGTTAGGGCAACTCCATTTTATTTCTCATGTACATTATTGTTGAACCTTCACCTAGCTTCCTTACTTTCATCTTTTGAGATATGTCGTTCCTTACACATCTCTCTTCTCATTCTTCCCTTTTACATATCTCCTCACTTCCTCTTCACTTCTTCTCATCTAACACTATAAGAAATATAAAATCTACCAACGAAAAATGCCTCGATTTTGTCGATAATCCAACTTTATCGATGGAACACCGACTGAATGCTTTTGTCGAAGAACTATTTGTCGATAAATAAATACCAATGGAAATTGCATCTATCGGCAAATAAAATGACAGAATTTTTGATGAAATATCAATTGGTATTTAAACACAAAAATTTGACTAAATTATCAATGAAATATCATGTGGGCAAGTCTGTCAGTAAATCCGTCACTAATATGTTGGTAATCCATCGACAAATTAAACTTGTATATTATATTTTTAAAACATTTTGTTAGTAATCCATCAATATTATTTTATTTTTTAAATATGAAAAATATTTTATATTATTTATGATAAATATTTATAATATTTATTATATTAATATTAATATTTTGAAAATTAGAAGGTCGTTCGAGCTTTTCTTGGGAGTATGGCATGGGTTACTTCAGCGTTGTAGCGCCTGGTACTCAAACATTGGCTCGAGACATTTTCTCTACCCCTTCTTACCCTGAAAAAGCAGGGACATTGTGCGTCCTTGAACCGATAACCATCTTTTGGCTAACCTAGCCTCCTCCGTCCCTCGGGACCAACAAGGGTTAGTACAGGAATATTCACCTATTGTCCATCGACTATGCCTTTCGGCCTGATTTTAGGCCCTGACTCACCTTTCGTGGACGAACCTTGCGGAGGAACCATTAGGTTTTCGGGGCATTGGATTCTCACCAATGTTCGCGTTACTCAAGCCGACATTCTCGCTTTCGCTTCGTCCACCCCTGCTCGCACGGGTGCTTCCCTTTAAGGCGGAACGCTCCCCTACCGATACATTTTTACATCCCACAGCTTCGGCAGATTGTCTTTTGTTCCATTCTCAAATCCCTGAACTGTTGAAGTCTAGTTTCTGTAGTGGACCAATTCGTTAAAATACCGTCGAGCCATTTTTTATTAACATAATGACACCGAGCCCTTATTGCAGCCCGCGCTACTGAATCCGCTGCTTTATTTTTTGTACCAACAATTAAGAATTGTTTTCTCCTACTTGTTGCATCAAAAACTAAATCACAAGCTTCTGATAAAAAATGAGCAGTTCTAGTAAGATTTAAAATATGAATACCTTTACGCTTTGCAGAGATATAAGGTGCCATTCTTGAATTCCATTTTCTAATACCATGACCAAATGAACTCCTGCTTTTATCATCTCTTCAAAATTAATGTTCCAATATCTTATCATTTTTCCCCACGCTTCCTCTCTCTCTTTTTTCAAAGAAAAAAGAGAGACAGGGTACCCTAAAATAAAATAAATAATTGTTCCGATGGAACCTTCTCTTTTTAATAAATTTGTTTTTATTATATTAATATTTTAATATTAATATTACTATTTATGATAGTAATTTTATAATTTTATAAAAAATTAAAATAAATTTCAATAATAACAAAAAATATAATGAAAAAAAAGAAACACATACACGCACACACACACACACACATATATATAGACACATATACACACACACACATACATAAAAATGTCAACGTTTGATACAAATAAACTATAAAACTAATCAGTTGATGCATCCTCCAGATCGATGATAAAATCATCAGCAATGTCAGAGGGATTAGATGTAGGAGAAGCAGCTATTATGGAAGCATAGGTAGCAACAACAACTATAGTCGATGGCAGAGCAGGAGGCAGGACTGGTGGCATAGGCATTGCAAATGAAAGGGTGGTATCCTAGTCTACTAGGACACGGTGTGTAGCCAATCCTTCATAACTTGCATATGTGAATCGACATAGTGGACGTGGGTGTAAAAGGATGGGATCCTCTCATCTGCTCGCCCATCATCCTCTCGCTGCAAGTCTTCAACAAAAGGCGGTGGAGTTGAAGAAGACTTGGCTCTAAAGGACTCACTATAGAAACGAGGGGTCTGATCACTCATGCCATAGATCTGACCCTTCACATGAATCCCCATTGCTAGCAAGAAAACCTTGCACTCGTTGACCTGACGAGGCTCATCAAATCCTAGAGGTGGATGCGACAGCTGCACACGATTTATAGGAATACTATCCTGCATTTTGTAAAGTATGAGATATATAAATATGAATTAATGAAAAAATAAAATATAAAATAAGTAAATTATGACTTATATTAACTATCATGGATCGTAGATCGATGAAGGTCTCCACGTCTTATTGCTTCATATGAATATACACGAAGACATCAACAGGCTAAACCTGTTGTCCTAGTTGTTGAGCCTGTTATGAAGGTAATAAAAAGATGAAATTAAAAGAAAAACATTAAATGAATAAAATAAATAATGATTCATAAATGTAAAATATTTTCTTAACAATTGTCTAGCATGCTCAAAATGGGGGATAGAACCCCCTATGTGCCTAGATGGACCCGAGTAGGACATCTTTTCTTGGCTTGTTTGCTCAGGCTAGCTTAGAGAGACACAGCCTCAGCATGTGAACAACTCCATTGAGTCTGCTAGTGGTCCCAGGCCTCATCAGGCACTCATGTCTTTTTGCCTTTATTCTTCAAATCATGAAGCATATTCTTGTACCTCAAAGCAGCCTTCTTAAAGAAGGTTATCTGCACCAAGGCATCGATTGCCCGATCCCACTAAAAATGCTTTTGTATAAACAATAAACACAAAAAAAATTAGTAAATAATTAAAACTTATTTTGAGATATTTAACTTAGAATTATAAATATTACTTACCTTTAACTCCTCTTAGTAAAAGGTTATCACAGATTGTGGGACCTTCTTCTAGGTGTAGTCATCATGATGAATCTTCTGGTTGAAGATCTTTTGGTATGCATGAGAGCATCTATCAGACGGATACAAACTGCATAAAATTGAAAATATAAAAAATGATTATTACATACCTCCTGTGTTCTAAAGAAATATGAGGTTGTAGATCAGGCACAGGAACTATATACGCTTTATCCTTATCTGTCGGCGTCGGTGGTGCAATAGAGCTGAAGAAGGATCCTGAGTAGGGGATGGAGCTAGGAATGTGTTTGAAGGATGAGTCGAACCTATGGGGGGAGCCAATGTCAAGGGAAGTCCAGGCATAGAAACCGATATGATGGATGGTGGAAGTGGTGGCATAGGCAGCCTGCGATCACGAATACATCCTATACCTAACGTAATACCTTGGGACGATGTACCTGAATGCTAGGCAAATGACATGTCATCTAAATGTACATATAAAATTATATATCTAACATAATATATACAAAAAAAATTTCTATTTAAATTTGTGCATTAACGTACCTAAAAATTAAACACACTAAAAAATTTTGACATACTCTGAACCATCATACTCTATATCACCTTCAAACATTATATCTTCTAATGATTTTGATTTTGATTATAGCTTCATTTCATCATCAGACTAATTATCTTCTTTATCATTTAATTTGATAAACCACGCACATGGATCATTTAAAATTCCTGGTGACTCATCCTTCGTAATTTTTATAAAAGGCAAATTTTTTTCCATATTCTCATGAAACGGAGCTTGAGATGATGTCTTAATAATAGATTCGTCCTTTTATTTCAACAAATGATCGTGCTTTTATTTTGAATACTGCCTACCAATCAGCTTTATTTCATCGTAAACTAGGATAAGGAAGATAATTCACCTGACAAGCTTGTATTGCCAATATAAAAAGGTTCGTATTTTTTAAACCTACGCTTATGGTTGATTTCGATAAGATTGTAATTTTCATGCACTTTCATCCCAACATTAGGCATCAGATCAAACCATTCACATTTAAACAAAATGATTCGTTTGGTCGAAAGTGCAGGATACTCTAATTGTAGCACCTCAATTAGTTGAGCATAAAAGTCATGTGCATTTTCACTACAGTTTAAACCCTTAACACCTATTATACTATTGATTGATGCATTATTGGAACCATATTTTTCAATGTGAAACTATAACCATTTATAAAGTAAATGAGATACATAGTCACATCGCGTAGTGGAACTTTTGCAAGATCTATAATAAATTAATTTGTGATTCCATTGGTTGGATCATTTGCCTAAAAAAATAAAACTACTTATTATCTACATTAGTCACATAATAATTACTCTTATAAAATTTCCTTTGTAATATTAACTAGGGTATACTTACATATGACTCGAACCAATATCGAAATTTTGTCTCCAACTTTTTATCAATATCATCAATGGATATTTTGGAAAAATTGTGTTTCAATATGTCAATGTCTAAGCTTCATACAATTTGCACAACATAATATTATTTTTTAAATATTTGTATATTATATTTAGAAGTACAAAATAAAGAGTTGAAATTGAAATATAACTTACTTAACATATTTAGTTACTTCACGATTGTTCAAAAGAATATATGTTTGAGCTGCGAGGTATTCTTTGTCTATCAACATTCTGCTTTTAGGTCTACCAAGTAGTCTTCCTAAATGAGTAAATATAGACAAATTTCCTGGAATATTGGATATTTCAAAGTTTTCACTATCATCATTTCTAGGTACTCTTTTGTGCCCTTTCTATATATATGGTTTGAAATAATATGAGCAAAATGATGATGCTTTTTCACCTAAGTATGCATTGCATATAGAACCTTCGACCCAAACTTTATTCTTCACATTGTTTTTTAAATGTCTAAGGTATCTATAACCTACAACATGTGAATAGATTAAAAATGAATGGATTGCAATTGAAAGGACATGTACAATGAAAACTTTTGCATTTAATGTACCTCTCAAAAGGATACATCCATCTATACTGCATAGGTCCTATTTGCTTCACTTCACATGCCAAGTGTACAGCTAGATGTTCCATTGAATCAAAGAAACTTGGAGGAAAAATACATTCCAACTTATACAAAATCAAAGAAGCATCAATTTCCAAACGTATAATGTCTTCTTTCCTAATTTGCGGTGCAGTGAATTCTTTAAGAAAATAAACTTAACTCTATGAGAGGTTTTCATACTTATGAAGGCAATAACTCACAAAAAGAAATAGGGAGTAATCATTGCATTAACACATCATAATCATGACTTTTCATGCCAAACAACTTCAGATTGCGCATAGCAACACATCAAGCCATATTGGATACATACTTGTCTGGAATCTAATATTCTTGAGTTATTCACATAATACTTGCTTACTTTGCTTATCAAGCGTATATTTTGCCTTTAGATATTTTCTAATCGCATTATCCCAATGTGACTCTAGACAATGACAAAATAACTTCAAGTCTTCTTTAGATTTGGCATTATCTTTATATTTCCCTTCTATATTCATCATTATATTAAAAATATTCTCAAACACATTCTTCTCAATGTGTATAATGTGTATGACATCCAAATTATGCCTTATCAAATTGGGACTCTAATAAGGCAAATCCCATAATATACTTTGTTTCTTTTACCCACTTCTTATTCATTTTGTTATTTGACCATTAATATCGTTGGACCTAACTTCAATTACCCTCATCAGTCATAATTTAGTGATTTCCTCTAGCACATCCATTTTTTATCATATAGGTGGAGTCAGATCTTTCACAATTCGATTCTTAAGAAAAGCAATTTTATTCCATTATAGCAGATGATCAGGTAGTAAGAATTTTTGGGTACTATCAACCCAAGACTGCTTACCTCCATTTGGAATCGTGAAGGCATTAGTATGTTCCATGCAATATAGATAAGCAAGTTTGCCTTGAGTACTCCATCTAGACAACATACTATAAGCGAAAAAATCACTAACAGTCCATAGCAAAGCAGCTAGCAATTGAAAATTGTATTTTATGGAAATATCATGTCTCTACACCAATTTCTCATAACTTTTTCAATTATATAATCATGGGTTGCATGAATACATCCAACTTCTATTTAGGATTGCTAGGTCCGGAAACCAAAATAGAAATAAAGATATATTCCTCCATACACATCTAGGGTGGCAAATTATAAGGGATTGGTATAATTGGCCAATATGAATATTGTTGTCCAGATTAACCAAAAGGTTAAAACCCATCAGTGCATAATCCAAGCCTGACATTTCGAATTTCAAATGAAAATTATGAATTCATTTTATTAAATGCTTCTACGTAGGAGAATCTGAATAATGTTCCATCACACCTTCATCATGTTCATGCTCAGCATGCCATCTCATATACTTGGCAGTTGCTTCAAAAGCATACAACCTTTGTAGTCTCAGTGTCAGAGGAAAGTAATACATCTTCTTATATGAAATTTCTTTTTTATATGTACTTGATCCTCGAGGCATGCGTTTATATCTAGGAAAATCACAAAACTTGCAGGTCCTCAAGTCACTGTCATCACTGTAATATAACATACAATTATTCTCGCAACAGTGAATCTTCCCAATTGAAAGTCTTAAAGCTTGTATCAATTTCTTAGTGCTATAAAAACTATCAATCATCATATGATCCTCAAGCAGAGACTCATTGTACCTTTGTAAAATATTGTTGTAACACTTTTTAGATAAATGATGCTCATATTTGATATTCATCAGTCATGCAATTGAAGATAACTTGGAATGTTTTTTGCAACTAGGCCACAATTCCTCTTTAGCTACATTAAGCATATCATACCACTTCTGAAACATTAGATTGGGAGCTTCACTCATTCCACTCTAGTCAAACTCTGGCACATCTACATCTAGTACCATATTATGGTATGCAATAGGTTTTGATTCACTTGGACTTACATTATCAGTTAGAAGTTCAAGTTCATCTGTAGCTGATGTTTCAGAACCACACACTTCAACGTGCAAATATCATTCATAGTACCCAACAACAAAATTTCTTTGCATAATATGCAACATTACTGTATTGGGTCCAAATAATTATGATTCTGACACTTCTTATGACTACACAAACATTTAATTTCAATTTCATCCATAAATTTAGGTTGAGACGTCATGAATTGAATGAAATGGTTCACACCTTATAAGAATTTTAGACGTAATAACTCATCGTTCAACCTAGAATACATCCAATTCATATTTGATCTCATTATAAAGTCTTGAAATTTGAGTGTAACAATGCAATTAAACATATACATATAATATTTTTCATTTCAATATTTCCTATGCTAATTTTTCAGTTTTTTTTAGTATTTAATATTATCTCTTTATCTCCCATTGCCTATAAGGTAATGACCTAACCCATTTAGAAATTCATTATCATATAACAATTTACAGTAACAATATAGTTCACATAACTGTTGAAATTTTGACAACATCTCACCACTGTTCTTCTAATGCACAAAAATAAAAAAAAATATTTTCTAATATTTATCATTATGCACTAAGAGAACGTGTTAGGAGATACACACTTGAATTTACTAGCAACATATATAATAAACTATATTATATACAAGTTATATTAACAATAAAATTTTCAAATTGTCCATTGGACAATTTGATGTGATTCTCATCATCAAATGAGAATATCACCAGACGGGTATTTAAGATTATGTCTACATGTTCTTTAATGAAATTTATAAGAAATTCAATCTAATTTCCTATAAATTACATAGTATTTTTATATTTTCCTATAAATTACATAGTATTTTTATATTCTCCTATTCAAAAAAATAAAAACAAAAATAAAATTTCAAATAAACATTAACTCCAAACACATAACATTCAAAAATATAATAGAAATTTTTGTTTTTGCCAAAGAATCTTAATTTTTCTTTATAAAATTTTGCATCTATTCTATTTTTATATATTATTATTTTATCTCAATTTTGAAATTTTATTTAATTTTTAGGGATATTATTATTTTTTTCGAAAACCTTTGAAATTGATAAGGAATATTACTTATAATTTACGCACTATTTGCATTTATTAATGGCAAATTTAGGATAATACAATATTTGCATATTTTTTTATATTTTAAATTTGAAGGATATTTAATTCAATTAAAATTTTGAGTTATGACATTTGTGATATTCTTTTAATTTTTATGAAATGTTTTTTTATTATTTCTTAAATTTTTTTCATTTTTTGGGCAAACTTAGGATAAATAAATTTTTTAGATTTTTTACTTTTTATTTTACTATCATTTAAGTAATTAATTTGTTTTATATTTTTTTGGTGTTTGTAATTAATTTTTAATTTGTAGAGAATATTAGTTATATTTTAGAATATTATTAAATTTTATGAAATATTTTGAAACATTACAATTTCATGAATGATTTTTTTTATATCATGTCATTAATTATATTATAAAGTTTTTTTTTTTCATTTCAAGGCAATATAATTTATGTTAGTTAACAAATTTTTGAACAATATTATGTTTTAAAATTTTAGGCAATTTAAGTCAATAATATCTTTTTTACATTTATATAATATTTTATTCAATATTATTATCTTATTAGTATACAATTTTGTATAATTAAAAATTTATTACATATAAGATACATACATAAAAATATTTTTAATTATACCAATTATTCTACAAAAAACATAAACATGCAATATATAAAACAAAAAATTATAAATTAAATACTTACCTCTTGAAACGCAGATATATCAAACTTCATAAAAATAAATTTTAACCTACTTACAAAATGCAAAAAAAAAAAATTATAAATGACGCATATCAAAAAATTTATACAGTTTCATTAATTTATTTAAATTACACACTTAAACTTTAATAAATTTATAATTTCTAAAATTTCATAAATTAAACTGAATAACAATTACTTAGTAAATTTTACTAAAATTTCAATAATTATTCAAAATTATGAAAATATAATTAAAAATTTCTTAAATTGCATTGCATTACTACATTTAATTACAAATTATCAAAATTTTATTTTTATTATACTTAAATTTCTAAAATTTTATTAAATTACACTTCAACTATTTATTAAATATGACTACAATTCCTAAAATTTCACAAATTTAATTAATTTACTCAAATTTAATTGAAACTTTAAAAATTTTAAAAACTTGCACTTAAATTACAAACTTTTATTAAAATTTCTAAAATTTACACTTAAATTTCTAACTTTTACTAAAATTTCTAAAATTTAATTTCATTACATATAACTTAATCAATTTTTATAAAATTACATTAACATTAATCACTAAATACTGCTACAATTTATAAAGCTTTCATAATTTCTAAAATTTGATTAAATTGTATTAAAATTTGATTAAATTAGATTTAAATTACTATGTATAATTAAATTACACATACATTGAAATACATTTAAATTTCTAATTTTTAATTTAATTACACTTAAATTAATCATTAAATATTACAATTTCTCAAATTTAATTAAATTACACAAAATTAATAAATTTCATTAACTTATTAAATTTATTAAATTTACACTCAAATTACTACATTTTTTACATATATTAAATTACTAAAAGTACTAAATTAACACATTTAACACTACAATTTCTCTTAAATGTATATAATAAATTATATAATTTATCTAAATTCATCTATCAAATTTCCAACATTCACATTTCTTAAAATTCACAGATTTTATTCATAATTTACCTATCAAAATTTTCAATATTCCAATATTTATAAAATTCACATATGTATCAAAATAATAAAATTCACCAAAAAAATTCAAAGATTCACCAAACACGAAACAACAAAATTCATGGATTCACATTTCACAGAATTTACTAAAAAATTTCACAAATTCATAAAACAACAAAATTGACCAAAAAATTTAAAATTCATCAACTCCATAAAATTCACAGTTCAATATAATTCATTAAAATAACTATATAATACCACATATTACAATATCTCATAAATTTATAAAAAAAATCAAATTTTTTATTATTCACAATAATTTTACAATATTCTAGAAATTTATTCACAATTTACAATATCTTTATATTCACAAATGCTTACAAAATTCTCAACATTCAAAATTTTTTCCTATTCAATTTCTATAAAAAAAAATATATAAAATAAAAAGAAAGCAACTAGGGAGGAAGGGGCAGCAGTGTCTGGCTTTGTCAGCGAAGGCATCTTGTGGTGGTTGTGTCAGCTAAGGTAGTGGCAGCGATGACCGTAGGCAAAGCAAGGGGCTAGTTATTCAACAACAGTAGGTGTGGGTGAAAGGGAGCTGAGAGAGAGATAAGTGTCGAGAGAGAGATAGAGCAATGTTGGAAGAGAGCAGATGGAGGGTTAGGGGCAAAAGGAGAGGAGAGCAGAGGGAGAAAGAAAGAGAGGAGAAGGAAGGGAAGAGAAAGAAGAAGAGTGGAAAGAAATCATCTAACATATTTTTATTTAGCATTTATCGACGAAAAATGTCATGTCATTTAAAAATATCTGTCGGTATTATATTGTTATTTTTATTTTCCTACTTGCTGATAGAATGCATACGAACATCCTGGCGAGTTGATTCTCATGTCTTTTCATCTCCTTCAATCAGTGATTCCATCAGTAAATTTTGGTGCCAAAAGGTGGTGCCATTATTTACTGATAGATATATTATGTCAATGAATTTTTGATGGACTTACATCGGTAATGGGTCACTATGTTATATAATCCATATTTCTATTAAGTCCATCTCTAATTCGATGGTATTTACCAACAAATTATATTCCATCAGTATATTTTGGTTTTCTTATAGTGTAGTACCAAGGAAGACTTAAGGTTTATCATGGCTTTTCACGCCATGGTTCCTTTCACTCTTCGATCTCACATCTCTTATCTCACATTCCTTTTCCTTTTATATTTGTTACCTAGACTTCTTTCTTCATCATAGCTTTTCACTCTTGTTTCTTTCTTTCTCAAATATTTTATTAGTTTTTTCTCTTCTTTTTCTTTTCTCTCCTTTTTTCATTCATTTTTCCTCTCTCTCTCTCTCTCTCTCTCTCTCTCTCTTATTTTCTAAGAGGGAACACAAAATGTCAGGGAGATGATTTTCTAGATCATAGGCTATGAGATAGTTGTTCTTACATCACTTTTTTTTTATAAATACTCACTCCTTGTGATGTTCATATTTTCTTTTCCTTTCTTTCTTTTTACTTTTTATTCTTTTTCTCATACCAAACATTTCATTATGCCACCAAATATATCAATAACCACATTTGGATTAAACAAGCAAAAACATGAAATTAAAAGCATCATTATTCATTAAAATAACCAAACTATGCAGATGTCTCTAACTAAGATAAGATAGATTGAGCTAAGAAAGCAAAATGAAACTCTAAACTATGTCTTCTACCAAGTTACCGTGGTTTTTTTTCCTGGGTTTGGCAACTTTCCACTCTAAAAAAGATCATGGATATTGTTCTTTAATTATCAACATTGATTGATGTAATGTCTCATGGTCTGGCAAGGGCTACATTTTAAGTTAAGGTGAGGAATGTTGGAGCAGCTTGTGCTCCTCATGTAGTGTAAACCCTTCTTCCTTTGAGTTTTTCCATGCTTGAGACAAAGGCTGACCAAGTCATGAGTTATTCTTAGGTTTCATTCCCTCCCATATGTTGATTGGGCCTTTTGCACTAAAGTCTTCTATTAGTAAGTCTTGAATGGTTATGGCCATATCTTCATCCTTTAAGAGTTTTAGTGCATGATGCATAAGTACTCATAATACTTCCTTCTTATAATCCTCAAGAGCCTCATCTGAAAATTTACTTGGAGGAATGAACTTCAACTTATGATTTTGGCTAAGGGGGCCATCAAATGCTATGAGGTTGGGTATCACCCCTGAATCAATAAAGCTCTAGATTTCATGATGAAGCCTTTGACACTCATTTGTGTGATGACCCACACCTTAATGGAAAGTACAAAAGGCATTGGCATTGTAGTTCCTGGGTAAGAGAGTCAGTGGGCGCTTAGGGGCCAGAGGGCATAAAATCCTTTCCTTTTAGAGTCTTTCTAAGGCTTTGAACAATGATACCGTATGCTTAGAAAATTATTGAAAGTTCTTATCAGTTGCTTTCTTTTTCTCACATTGACCCTATAATTGCTTATGATGTAAATGTTGCTTTGAATGTGTTCCTTCTCCTTTCTAGGTGCTAGCTGAACTCTTAATAATAAGATTTCCCCTAAGCTTCTTTTGACTAGGTTTGGCATAAGAGGTTGCCTCTTGACAAGCTGAGAGTGATCCTTCGACTTTTAGGCTTGAAGAGTTATCAACCAATAATTGGTTAGAAGCAACTAAGAATTGACCATAATAGGAGTTGAGGCTTATTTTGGGCTCGATACTAGGGTAATCAGTTAGGAGCACTAAGTTTGATAGCTTCTTAGAATCAATGAGATCTTGGATTTCATGCTTAAGATGCTTACATGTGTTAGTATTATGACCATGGGCTCAGTGAAAACTACAAAAGGCATATGGCATAAAGCCCCCAGGCAACAGGTTTGGCAAAGGCCTAAGATCAAGTGGTTTTAGCATCCCTTTCTTCTTTAGCTCCTTAAATATTTTAGACAATTATTGGGGCATATTAGTAAAAGGTCTTGTACTTTCTAACTTCCTTTCAAGCTCATCTCATTTAGCTTTATAGACATGTGACTCCATTCCACCATTAATTGGCTTTTCTAATGCTAAACCATCCATCAAGATCTGTTTGACCATCTTTATCATATTCTTGCCCATGTACTGATGTATCGCCAATTCTACCTCAATCTTTATCATGTCTTCAATCCTTCCCTTAAGTTCTTAGAGTTTCAACTCTCCCATTTTGACTAAGTGTTGTGGTGCTTGTGAGCTATCTTGCTTTATTTATGAGTTTTAAGAATTCAAAGTAATAAATCAAATAATAATGACATAATGTCAAATAAATGAATATATGCATGAATATCAGTGATACATAGGGAAAAAGTAAACATATTATGTTTCAACCTTATTTCTCCCACACACGTAGGTATGGAGGCTCTTCCTAGGACAAGTGGTCAATTCAAATACCAATATGGGGTATTGAATTCGGAGATCTCTTAGACCAACCAAAATTGATGGTGAGTCTAAAAGTGATGGAGCATGATCATACTCTAAATGCACATCTTGAAGGGGAAAGATTTTGTAAAGAAAGTGGGCATGTTTTAGGGCTTGATGGTGAGAGCTTGAAAATTATGCACCCAAATGAGTTAGAAGACCTATAATATATCAAAAAAAAATACTGATTTTTGTGTACTACATATTGGTTATCATTTTAGGGAAAAAATCCTTTATTTTGGGCTTCAACAGGGCATTTTTTAAAGTATTATAAAAATATGTGCTAAAGATATGACCATAATTCCATAACTCCTAATCTCAAACCACTACTTGGTTAAAATGCAAATATTTAAGGACATATTCCATGGTTCTAAGGTTCCTACATGTTGCCTAAAGGTTAAAAAGGGTTATTGGAGTATATGACTCCCACAAGCTTAGGGGATGGTTATCGTATACCCCCATTTGACATACTCGAAGGTACTTGGCTTGTGAGTGATAAATCCTTCTCACCATCTCCTAAGCTTGAATGGAGCTTAAGTCTTAAGCTTAGAGAACCCATTAGTTAACTAAAGGGCAACTAATGCATGTGGTGAAGTGAAAAGGTTACATGAATATAAAGATAACTTGATTAATAAAGATAAAACATAAATATGAACCAAAGATTCATGAAGTCAACTTTGTTAGTCCCTAATGGAGTCACCACTATAAGCTCCTCGGATTTTGTGATTTTATACTCGAACGAGTGAATTTTGCTTACAACTCCTACCTTTTATCGATCATCAAGGGATCAAAAGGATAAGGCTCATACATTGGTAATGACCCCCAATCATGGCTCGTAATTTAGATTATGAGGGATCTTTGAAGCCTCTCATAAGATAGAAACCCCTTTTCCAAAGTAGTGGTCAATGGGGGAGCAAGATGGGACAATACATTGGTACCATCCCTAGGTGAAATGTGGAGCTGCTACTCGACTTTGGTTAGGATAAGAATTTAGGCGAGGACAAATTATGAGCCTACCTAAGTTATTTAAAAGTCTTAATCTATCTTCATCCAATCATAAATCAGGTTTGGGAGTTAGGTATGACTTAGGAAAGAAGTTAGACACCCTCAAATCACTTGTCTATAGGAATCTAACCTTCGGGAAATCAATGATTCATTCTTATATCTTGCCTTTATTAATCAATTTCCATTTTATTCACCAAGGCACATTCATCTAAGTAAGCCATCAACCATAATAATAAAGTATGTAATGCATGAATGATATGCAAGATGTAAGGAAGCAATAAGTAATATATGCAAGGTAGGGATGAGGAATACACATTAAAAATGGTGGGATTATCATGCAATGAACTTAAATAAATAAAAAGCATGCATTAATTAGCTTTCCTAATTGGAAAAAATGAACACAAATTAGTCCATAAAATATAGATGAGATGGAAAGAAAATAGCCCCTAAATCTACTCAAAATGACAAGAACTAAAAGGGAGGCAAATAAAGTCCATTGTAATTATCTTACCACATCTCCGAAGTCAAGGTCCCTAAACATATATCTAATGTCCATGGTAACACATCTCAACATCACAAAATCAATAAACAATAGAAAACAAATGTATGAATCATGAATTATGAGCATATAAAGAAGAAAGCATGCAATGTAAGGCATTCAGAGTTATGTTTTAGGTTTTCTATGTTAAGTGTGCTTTAAGAAGTGATTTTGACAAAGTAACCTTAGGGTTTCCAAGCCTTTTTTTCACTCTTCAAATGAAGGGCTATTTATAGGTGTTGGATTAGTGCAAAGTGTCAAAAATGGTTTTAGTTACACCATGGACACATCTAATCACAGAGAAGGAGGTGAATGTATTGGAATTAAGGTTTGCACATGGACTGTACATCCCTTTGACAGGGTTATGCAGCCTTTGGGTTTAAGGAGGGACTAATTCCAGAACGTTTTGAGGAATAGGGTTTAAGGTAAGGTCGTATATCCCTATTGATGGGTTGTACATCCCTATTTTAGGACGGGTTGTGCATCTTAATTTAATGGGATATACATCCCTATTTGGTGAGATGTACATCCCTCTGAGCAAGATTGGTCTTGGGTTTAGTTTTGGGTTTTGGCTTGGTTTTAGGCTTGGCTTTAAGTTTTTCCATGCCTCCCGAGGCTTTGTTTCTCTTCCTTTAGCTTTTTTCCTTGCATCTTAGGGAATAAGTTTAGTGATTTTCATCATCAGGCTTGTATCCTGAGACCTAAAATCCAGTGCCAGCATTTTGCTATGTCTTTCGAAATGGAGTTCAAAATCCAAGAGGTTAACATATAATTAACCTTTGTCCACTGCTCAAACTCATCAATGCCCTCTTCTGATTGTTTGACAGTTCCATTAATGAAACCCAGTTTCATCTTCATTCCTAGTGTTATCTTCATGGAGCAACTCCAAGTGAGAAAGCTATTGCCAGTGAGTGGAACTGAAACCAACACCATTCTTGGATGATATAAGTTATGAAGAAAATAGGGATCTTCATTTAAGCTATAAGTCACTTCCCTAGTGACTCTAACATTGGCGCCAACATTACTACCTGTTGAGTTATCTTTTATCTCCTCAATGTGTTAAAATAATTAAGCAAGGTTTTTAACCTACTTAGATACCATGAACAAGTTTAAACAATATTTGGGTATAGCCAGTAGAAGAAATAATTTTTATTAACTCTTACAAGCAAAATGTACAATAATATGATTTATATACAACTCTCTACTTAATCCCTAAGTAATATACAGATCACTTTTTAACAAATTATACACTTTGTACAAATAATAAACTCTAAAAAGGAAAAAGTAAGATGTAGCAAATAATGTGATAGAGGATATGCTAATGTGCACTTCAGCTTCTAGACGATTTTACAACATCAGCTCCAAGCTTAGCTCAAGTCTTGACTAACAGCTTTTGTGTTGTCCTAACTTACTTTAAGCATAAGTGTACAACATAAATCTTTGAATTTAAAATAAACTACAATAAATCACTAAATTTAGTAACATCCACAACTACAACTTCTAACTATAATCAAAGAGCATTCTTTGGCTTATCGAGCCAACACTTTGATAATATTTGTAGTCACCATCCTTGCTCTAATATGCACCATGCCCTCCTTCTCGCACTATCTTAATTTTGTTATTCTATTTGTTCACATTCAATTTGTCGTTATATTCCTTTATTTTTGGATCTGTTGCAATTTTGAAACCTATAATTCTAATTTTTAGTCTTTTTTTATAGGTTTTTTTATTTGAATTGTGAAATCCTAAAATTGTGATTTAGTTTTTTTTTGTGATTTTAAATATTAAATATTAAATAGTTTTTTAAAAAAGCAGCACATGGGAATAATGAGATAAGCCTCAAAATTTTCTTTTTTTTTCCATGATACTGATTTAGACTTTTTTTTGGCATAACAAAACTAGATTATAATCTAGTTTGACCATTAATATAGAAGTTAGTATGACCAATAAATTTTGTTTGGTAAACCAAATTAGTTGGGAAAAAAAAACTAGATTGTAATCTCCTTAGGAAAAAAACCAGTAGAATTAGCGTTCAACTAAAAAATTATTAGATTATTTTTTTCCCATTTTACTCTCATTTTATGTTATTTTACATTTTTAGCTATCTTTTTAGTTATTTTTATAAAATATTTTTATAACAATCAGTTAGATTATCAGCCACCAGATTTTCAGCTACTAGAGGTACAATAAAATTATCAACTAATAGATAGATTATTACCTAGTAACTAGGTTATCAGTTAGTTTTCTCAAACAGAGTTTTAGTTGAAGAAAGGGAAAATTTTGGAAACCTTTTGTATTCATTTTGATAATTTAGTTTTTTTAAGGTATAAAAAGGAATATGTGATATCACGAATTTTCACTTTAAAATATGTAAAATTATGTGACAATTCAGAATATCTGTGAAATTTTTTATGATAATTCAGAATATGTGAATATATTTTGTTAGCACATATAGTCCAAATGCACTAACAGTAATAAAAACTTATTAAAAAATGAGTCATTTTGATCTTTTAATTTTTAAAATATTCAATTTAGTCCAAATTTAAAAAAGCTTTTAAAAAATTCAGGTATTTTTATAAATAATTATTTAGAAATAGGAAAAATAAAAATAATTTAAACAATTCATTTTTTCATGATGAGTTTTACATTTAAAACGCATAAAAAATAGCAAATTGTGTCATAAAATTAAAAAAAAAACAATATACCCATTCACTCATTTAAAAGAATTATAAATTATAAATTATAAATTACAAAATTAACTTTAAGCCATTAAAATTAAAAAATCTAATTATTAACTGAAATAACTAAAAAATTTAATTTGATGAGAATTTTTTTTTAAAAAAAAGAAAAATTTTGCTATTGGTCTTCTTTGACACTCAAATCTGAAACCAAAATTTAAACAATTCATTCAGTAAATTTGGTTGACTTCAATTTGTTAAGCAACATCTTCACCGAAAAACTCTGGTAAACAACTCATTCATTTTAGTGTTTTGGGACTATCGCCGGTATATTATATTGGAGGTAAGCCCTTTTCCTCTTTGTTTTCTTTATTTTATTTAATAAAATGAGTTATTCTTACTTTATTTATTAATTTTCTTTTTTTCGTCTCTCTTTTTGAGATTTTTTGTGTTAGTGTTGTTATCTTATCTTTTTTTATGAGAGTTTTTATCTCTTTTTTTTTTAGAGTTTTAGTAGTTTGACATTGATTGTTTAGTAATATACGATGATATATTATTGAGTATCATCTTTCAAATTTATTCTGTTGTATTATATGAATTTCAATTCACATCGCGTTATGATATCTGGTATGAATCTTCATAATTGATAAAAAGATAGAGTTATCGAAAAATATTCATAGTGGAAATAAAATTATGATTTCAAAGTTAAACCAATATGCAAGTATTAGCTGTGTTAATAATGAAGTTTACATAGATACTGTAGATCATAAAATTATTTTTATTTACAGATAGCGTATGATTATTTTGAATAAAAATATCTTTAAAAAAAAAAGGCAACAACTTCACTAATTCCATTTCGTTAGTGTTATCCAAAATTTCGGTGTTCTTATTCGCGGGAAACTTAAACTTTCATGACATCCCATTGCCGCCGGGCAACATTGATAAAAAAGCCTAAAATCTCGCCACCGATGAATTATATTAAAGGGTGGATCCTATTAAATAAATTATATATTTTTATTTTCACTTGTGTTCTGTGCTGCCTAACAAGCTGGAAGTTGACAATTATTTTTTTTTCTCTCTCTTGTTGCGTGAAAGCATGATTGGTTCCCGGGGAGGACCAATTTTCTGCATATAATTTTAGCAAGCTGACCGTCCAAACATAGTGGAAAACTGAAAGAGAGGCCGGCTTGCTAATAAACAGGTGCAGACAGTCAACAATAGTAGAAATATAAATGTACTCAAATTGTTTATATTAAGGCATTCAAGAAGAGAAAATTAAGTTTTTTATAGGAAAATAACTTTTTACTTTCAAAACATGAAATCATTTTTCAGATTTTGATAAATTCATCTAAATGACAAATAAATTATATAAATATATATATTTATTATTATGATCAATCATTCTTATTATCTATTATCGGTGATCGTCGATGATAGATAGAATCCATAAAAAAATTATTTTTAATTTATTTTTCTTATATTAAATAATAAATAGTATAAATATAAAATATTTATTATTTAAATTTTATTATAATCTTAATGAATTAAAAGAAACTTAATATTTTTTATAGTATATTTCAAATACTAAAAAATATATTACTCAAAAAATATTTTTCTCAAATAAATAATTTTCTGTAAAATAAACAGGGTCTGAGTATTGTCAATTCTCTTCGGAGGATCTTGATGGCGCAGTCAACTCTATTATGTTAATTATTAAGCAGACTCTGTTAGCTAAATAAAAGAAATTACATATCTAGTCACAAGTTGCACAACAAAAACTATAATTTTATTAATATGGCTTAGATATCGATTTAATTTATAGCGATAAGACTTGTAGTGGTGACGACTATGAAATTTTTATTTTAATTGGCGTCCGTCTCGCGTGGGTTATGATGGAAACAATATAAAGAGAAGGTGAGGAATCCTCGGTGAGGACTATGTAGTTAAAATGTAAATCAGCTCTTGCTGTCTACTAATATTTCAGCCAATTTTAAGACTGAAAAAGTTAGAAGTTCAAACTTCAATTAAAATCAGATCATTATTTTCATGAGAAAGTCCAATCAATAAATGGATGAGATTTCTATTAACGAGATTGTTAATTCAATCTTCAATGTATATGTGAGAATTATGATAGTTGAAAGAGCAGATATCGTTATGTGGCTTACCTTCTAAAAATTTAAAAAAGCTTTAATGGGATTTTTATATTAACTACTAATATTATCTAATGGTCCTATATCATGCTGATCGTGTCAACTAAGCAAGTAAACCCTTTTCTCACTCTCGAGGAAGTTTCAGATCTCATAACATTGAAAAAGTAAGAGAAATTTTTTAAAGGTTTTCCTATTATGCTAAAAATATGTTTAGTTGTGGACATGTTAGATCCATCTTTTCAGTTTTATTCATGCTATTATTATTCCATTGGCTTGTGTTCTATAATCAAATTAGTATCTTACCCTTGTTTAGAGGTGATAATTTTTAATTCAATTCAAAAATTTAATTTGAAATCACTTGAAATTAATCTAACTCGAAATTAGTCCAACTCAAATCTAATCCGTCTTGATTTATGAATCAATTTGAATTAACTTAATTTTGATTCAATTCGCGAGTTAATCTGATTGATCTAATTTAATTATTTAAAATAACTTAAAAATTAAAATAATATTTTTTTATTAATAAATTTTAAATTAAAAATGATTAGATTTGAAATTTGAAAATGACTTGAACTCCTTTTTTTGCAATGACCAAATAGGACGACCTGACTTGTAACTCAAATAATCTGACTTGAATTCATCTAAAAAAACACAACTCAAAATTAACTAAAACCCGAAATTGTTGAAACTCAAATAAAACTGACTCAATCTATTTATCACCTATAATTATATAACAACTTTATGTTTAATTGCCTCCAAAGAAAATAATGCCAAAATGCATTTGCTAGCTAAAACAGTATCGATAAAGAACCTAAAAATTTGACGAGTTGCAAGTTCAATCTTGAGTATTTTATTACTCCAACGATAACTTGTTTGGTAAAGCAGAATGATAAGGATAGGAATAAAAGATGAGGAATAAAATTTAAAAACTCCAGAATTTTATCCCTCTAGGAGGAGCTAGGAATAAGAGGGATTAAAAACAAACTTTTTATTATAAAAAGAATATAAAATATTACCACAATAGTTTGATTTGGTGCTAAACAACTTCTGAAAATTCTTAGATCGCGTTAGATTCACTCTTGCGCTGAGAATATAATTTAATTTTAAATAAATTATATATTTTAACTAAAATCATAAATAAAACTTGATTATTTTTTATTTTTTTTAAATATTCAATAAATTAAACATAATCTATTTTTAAGCAAATAATATATATAATAAAATGAATAATTAAATAAAATTTATATAGGATTAAAAATAAAGAGAATATTTTTTAATTTTAAATAAATTTTGATATTTTAACAATTTAAATTAGATAATTCGAGTCAAGAAATGTTTAGGTCAGACATTAATTATTTATTTTTAAAATATATTTTTAATATGCTCATTAGATTTTTTATTATTTATGTAATATTTTTTATAATTTATTAAGAAAAATATTTTTAAACAAATATTTTTAATCAGGTAGAATTTACATAACATAATTTGATTAAAATTTTTTTATTTTTATTTAAATACTTAATAAAGTAAATATAATTTATTTTTTTAAGTAAATGACATACGTAACAAAATGAGTAATCAAATTAAGTTTATATAGAATCTAAAATAAAAATTATTTTTTAATTTTTAAATAAATTTAAATAATTTAAATAATTTAAATAGAATTATTTAGATCGACTTATGGGTCAAATCAAGATTGAGTCAATTTGAATTCACTCGTGGACTCAAATCGTGCAAGATTTGACCCAAAAATTTTCAAATTAATTTGAATATGATCATTTATCAAATTAAATTAATTTTTTAAATGAATTTGAATCGAATTTTCGTCCAATAAAAAACAGTCACTCTATTTTTATACCTTCTGTTTTTGGGCTTTAATAATATGTATTAGGCTCTCTTTTTTGGATTTTTGCATTGGTTTAATTTTCTTTATTTTAGTGAAGCGCATTAGGTTTAATCTTACCTTTCAATTTAAGTTGTTAAATAATATACAACCTTCAAGATTGAGAATTAAAGCCCCTTTGTTCATGTAAATCTCAACTTCTAATTAATGTCATTTATAAATCTAAATCTTAACTTTTACATGCCTTTTATATATATATATATATATATATATATATATATATATATATATATTAGAAAATCTGGTAAAGAGCTGATTCTTCTTTGGTAACACACACACGCCAAAGAAGAATTAACACACACACGCCAAAGAAGAATCAGCTCTTTACCAGATTTTCTAACAAGCAAGTGAATACCCTTTTTCACTCCCTGATGCTTCTTTTTGGAATTATATATATATATATTAGAAAATCTGGTAAAGAGCTGATTCTTCTTTGGTAACACACACACGCCAAAGAAGAATTAACACACACACGC
>CATIWR010206772.1:0-52709 GCA_949677035.1 Omphalea diandra | reverse complement strand
CGCCCCCCCCCCCCCCCCCCCCCCCCCCCACGGGCTCAGTTCTCTGATCGCTGGCAAAGTCAGTTTTCAGCTGGTATCAGGGTATGCCTGCTTTGATTTTTAATGTCATATATCAGAATTCATTAGCATGAAAATTCAGTGTTTCACACAATTTCTTTTCTACCTTAGTACATTTGATAATCTTGTCTGCAATCATCTGTCTGTGGGATAGAATGGTGAATTTGCTGCATGAAATTTTGTTTGCTGTTTCATGGTGACTTTAACGTTATAATTATTAAGGCAATTACTCCTTTTTTGGTTAATGGATTTGTTCTCCATATATTATTTTTGCTTGTTTCCACTTTCTACAGTTAAGGTTATCTGGCTTGATGAACTCAACTATAGGGCAGAAACAATCTGTATTTTCCATCTTAAATTCTTCCTTCATGAGATGAGAAATAGGAAAAGATTTTCTTCTGGTGTATGATGTTAGTTTTTCTTGTCATATTTTATTTGTACTAATTGAATGAGATACTATATGGATGACATATCTATTATTTGCTTTGCAGACCATTGTTGTTGTAGCTGTTGTTCCACATGGAGTAGTACAACTTGGCTCTTTGAATAAAGTAAGGCAATTTCTGATCAATTTTGCATTGTCAAGTCCATGTATGCATGGATGTTAATCTTTAAACTGTAAGATCATGCATATGTAGAATGCATATCTTGCAATGTTTGCTATTCCACTTGGTCAAACTTTTATAGCAGTATGCCATGATATGTTGGGTGTAGACACTACAGTAACAGGCTGCTAATGCAAATTGAAGCCTCTTGATGTTTTGCTTAACTTGGAAAGGGGTTACTGCAGTATCAGCATTTGACCATGACCTGTTCAAATTGAGACTGTTGTGCCCGTCTTTATTCTTCGTGTCTAATTTTTCTTTGACTTGGTTAATTTAAGTTAAGAGTTGGAGTAATATAGGTTAGTGTATTAATGCCATCCATTTTCCATTTTTACAATGATTTGTTAGGTTAGTTAAAGAGTTTAAAGTAACATAAATTGAGACTATTATTTTGTATTTTTCTCTTATTTTTTTCTTCCTCTATGTGATTTCTGCTTTAATTACAAGCATGCAGCAGATTATTACAAGTTTAAAAAGCCTTGGATACTTTGGATACTTGGTCCCAAAGGTTCCAATATCTATTCTATCTTAATTCAAAAATCTTGAGTTTCAAAAGGTCTAATATTTAGTACTATCTGTTCTGCTTGATTTGGGGTAATATCTCAGGTGTTGAGCCTCTTAGTTCATATTTTACAACAACAGATATATTATTTTAAGCATTCCTTGATATTATAAGCTCATCGTCTAAATGTCAGTAAATAAAGTATTGCTTTTCTGTTCATATTTGAGTGGACCAGGTTGCAGAGGATATGAAGCTTGTAACCCACATCAAAGATGTCTTTCTATCCCTTCAACGTTCCTCAGTTGGGCATGTTACTAATCTGCTACAGTGTAGAATGAATAGTTCTTTATACCTGGTAATCATCCTTCCTTGCTATTGCTTTCTGTGTATGTTTGTGGGTGCTACAAGTTTATTAGTTTTTTATTTAGAGAATTAGGCTTTGAAATGTGAGTTATTGTAGTAACATTTGATGTCCTTCCCTTTCCCAGCCTGATTTACCTACAAAAGGTTTGGCTTCAGTATCAGAGGTTATTCCTGATTGTCTTTGCAACCCAGATAAAGCTGCAGACAAGGAAGGGCCAAACAGTCAGCTGTCTGTGTTTCCTTATTTACAGAAACAATATGATAATTCTTATTTTTGTTCCCTTCCTGCCGTACATCAGAATGCAGCGGTAGAAGTGGTAAACAAACATGGAGGGTGTGGATTATCTGCACCAGTGAATGATGAAACTGTCAAATTACTTCGGTGTAGATCAGATATTTCCTATTTGGAACAGCAGAATCAAGCAGGAATAAGTTTTATAGGTGATCACATGTATGTACAGGAGACTAGTGTTTCAAAAGATCCAAGCGGAGGATCAGAATTTAATGTACCTTCACATTTAGATAATTCTATTAGGGATAACAAAAACTTATGTGATGTTATACTTCCTAATGAGAAGTTTGGAGTAGATCTTGCAAACTTCCCTGTGGCCCTCCTTGACTCTACTGTTTATGATGAACCTACGTCAGACAGCATTGATATTTATCTAAATGGGGCGTTGAATGTATCTGGATCTTCAGATGTGAACCTCAAAAAAGATTTGGAGAAGCTGGAGTATCTAGCTGAGTTAAATCACTTGCACACCCCAAACACGTTTTTAAAATTCTCTGCTGGCTGTGAGCTACATGAAGCTCTAGGACCACCTTTTTCAAAAGGATGTCTGTATTTTGATAGTGAAGCAGAGAAGAATGAAGCTGGAAATATTGTTGAGGTGCCAGAGGGGATAAGTACTAGCCAGATGACATTTGATAGTGGCTCAGAAAATCTTCTAGAAGCTGTAGTGGGCAGTGTTTGCTATAGTGGCAGTGATGTGAAAAGTGAGAGATCAGTCTGCAAATCAGTGCAGTCTCTGTTAACAACTGAGAGAAAGCCGGAGCCTTCTAGCCAGAATAAACATATTACCTATTCAGCTGGTTATTCAATTAATCAGAAGTCTGTCGTTGAAGAGGATACTCAGAAGTGTTCAAATTCGACAGGGGTGTGTGGCGCAATGTCTTCTGAAGGATTTTCATCAACTTGTCCAAGTATCTGTGGTGAACAGTTGGATAGGCGTTTGGAACCAGCTAAGAACAACAAAAAGAGGGCTAGGCCTGGTGAAAACTGCAGGCCTAGGCCAAGAGACAGACAGCTTATTCAAGATCGTATTAAGGAGCTGAGAGAGCTTGTGCCCAATGGGGCAAAGGTAACTTTCCTATGGTCCAGTTGAGTTTGATGATGTAGTAGCTACAGTTCCTATTCACGTAATTCCTGCAAGATATGTACTGAAGATTTCTATAAAATTGCACAGTGCAGTATCGATTCCTTGCTGGAGCGCACAATCAAACACATGCTCTTTTTAGAAAGTATCACGAAGCATGCTGACAAGCTCAATAAATGTGCTCAATCTAAGGTACAGGCTAAGATGCTTCCCTTGTAAAGGACTTGTTTCTGTAAACAATGAATTCAGTCAAAGTCCATATGTTTGATAGAGGAATTTTAAATTTCTGGACCTGATGTATGCATTGTCTTTGTTCATGCTTTCTGCAACTTCTGTTGATGAAAACTTGTAAATTCTTTTGCCAGTAAATTAGTTGATTCTGTAATAATTTCTTTTGATGAACTTCCATTTTATACTATATTCTGTCTTGAAGTCTTTGTTGCGCTGATCTTATGGCACTAATGATGATTATTTCAGCTATTGTTTGGAGCATTTCATTTTATTCAGTACAGTTTCTGATTATATACATCCTATTATCGAATTTGCAGATCTATCAGAAAGGAACAGACACCTCCAACTGTGAGAAGGGTTCAAGCTGGGCAGTGGAGGTGGGAGGCCATCTAAAAGTTTCATCAATAATAGTAGAGAACTTAAACAAAAATGGGCAGATGCTTGTAGAGGTAAGTATGCAGCGGAGTATGTAAATTTTGCTTTAGTTTCATTATTTTATTGAGCAGAAACTCTAAAATATTGAGTTAATCTTGTTTAGTATTTTACTATTTTCATATGTTGTCTATTCTCTTGGATTAGACCCCCTCATGTAGCATCTTTGTGCTCGTCTTAAAATTAAAAAGTTAGAAAAATAACCTAATTGAGAAAATTAAGAAAAATGGAATCTAAAAACCTGAGAGAGAAAAAAAATGAATAAGTGGTGTTTCTGAGGACAATGTCTCCTAATTTTTTGCTTAATCCTCAATAATATGAAGTATGGTTATGCAGATGATATGTGAAGAGTGCAGTCATTTTCTTGAGATAGCAGAGGCTATCAGAAGCTTGGGCCTGACAATCTTGAAAGGGATTACAAAAGTACATGGCAAGAAGACATGGATAAGTTTCATGGTTGAGGTAATCTGCTACATCTGTTATCTGGCTATATTGGGGAATAAGACCTTCATTTTCTTCATCTTCATCTATGTGGAGTACATGGCTAACTTAAAAGCTGTTTAATAATATTGATCAATCAAATATTTATTTAACTTACATGGAAGTAATATATAGAAATCTGTTTGCATCCCTATTGTTAAAAATTTTTGTAGCACCTTTGTGTTCAATGATTATTGCATCATGTTAATTCCATGTAGAAATTGGAGAACCACATCATTGTTTAATTACAAGATTTAAAAGGAGGTTTTTTTTTTTTTTTTCTTCTTTTGGTAGCACTCTTGCTTGAACCTATGATCTTTACCTAAACTGTCTAGTCTCTGCATACCCTTTCCTTTTCCAAAACCACCTGACTAGCTTCATATTGCTTAAAAAAGAGCATGTTGAAACATAGGCTAAGTTACTTGTATTCAGTTTTGGTTTTTATTTGAAGTGATCTTTTGTTTGTTTTGTTCAATTGTAATCCATGATGCGTTGACATTTATAGTCAAACTTGCCTTCCATTATGCTGAGAAAACAATTTCAGTTACAAATTGTATACACCTCCTCAACTTTCTTGTAGCAAAAAAGCATTATCAGAATATGCTACACAACCATTCTTTATGCAACACTTAGAAGTGTTGCTTACTGGATTTCTCTTCAGAAATTAAAATTGCATCATGAAACATTTCAGGGACAAAACAACAGAGTTATGCACAGAATGGATATCTTATGGTCACTCGTGCAGATTCTGCAACCAAAGACTTCAAACTAGCAACAAAACAGACAGTCAAACTTTTGGAGATTGTGATGTTACTCCTTTGTAAAATAGCGAGTCATTTGTAATCTTTGATTGGCTTTTGCTTTTAGTTTTGATTCTTATTTGTACTTCCTCTTGTCCAAGAAATGTAAAAGGATAGCGGAAGAAACAGAGGCCAGCATTTCAGCTAGGAGCTTCTTTATCTTTTACTGGAATTGTGTGCAATTAGGATCTCTTTTTTCTCCAGATTTGAACTCATCATTTGTTTGGAAGTTAAAATCATGAAATAATACATTCCCTTGTTTCAGTAACTTTCTTGCCCAATTTCAGCTCTCATTTGCCTGGATTGTTTGGTATTGTTACTCCATTGGTGCTATTGAAAGTGTAACAGAACATACGAATGTCATAGGAAATAGATGACTCCACTACAGATTGATTTTGGATACATGATTATTGTTTCCAAGTTATTTCCAGGAGAAACTGCATAGCAACTAGGTAGGGCTCATGCTATGCTAGTCTAAAATGAGAGAGGTTTGAATTGCCATCTAAGCCTTTGGACCTGAAGAAGGCCATATACTCGCAAATATGAATTTCTCTATAAATGGGTGGATTGCCAGATAGAAGTTCCTTTAATGCTCCATATGGTTTATACTTGTTTGCTGTGCTTGGATAGAAAAAACATGCAACTGATGCCCTGGGTTTGATCCCTCCTACGAGGACTCTATGCTCCACGCTTCTGAACTTGTCATTGGTGATGAGCTATGTAAAAATGGAGAAAACGAACAGAGAAGGTTGGTCATCATGCCAAAAGATTTATTTAAATTTTTTATTTTTAAAAAATTTTAAATACATAGACGTATGTTGGTTAGAGTCTACCATGAATTATCTACAGTTCATATTACAGTTCCCATTTTATGGAAATTTGATATTATCTTCCAAAGAATTTAACTATTTTCAATTTTTATGGACATATTGGAGATTTTAAATAGGAAATGACTTCTCAAAAAAGAAAAAAACTAGAATTAGGATGAATTTTGTTAGTTTATTTTAAGGTAATATTATATAAAATTTAAATGTCTATAATATTGAACAATTTCAAACTTATGTAATGGTTTAATTAACATATGAAAAAAACAAAGAATAATTCAGTAAATTAACGTCGGTGGGAAACTGTACCTGCATGAAGTCTCCTATGTTTACTACAAGAGCTCCATGCCGAGGAGGGACATCAACCCACTGATTTTGGTTAAGAACCTGAAGCCCACCTACATCGTCTTGCAGCAATATGGTCAGAAAAGAAGGGTCTGTATGCTTTGTGGTTCCCAGTGTCAAGTCTGGCTCTGGACAAATTGGGTAGTAATGGCACACCAATGATTCGGTTTCCATGCATTCCAAACCTGCAAGGTAGTCACTTCGTAGCCCCAGCGCCTCTGACAATAGTTCTGATAGTGTCTTGCTCATCTTGATCATGTACTTCATGTACTCGCTCACCGCGGCTCTACAAGAAGAACTCAATTCAATTTACTTCAAAAAGAACTCAATTCAATTTAAATCAAAATGCGTTATAAAATTATATATTTCTTACATATCATTATACTTATCCCTCACATTCATTCTATCGCATCTTGATTCTATGTAATTTTATTTTTCCTTTTTTTAGGTTTGCAATTATTTGATGTGATAAATTGATTGTCATGTTTCATATTAATTGAATTTATTATAAGATAAGAAAAAAAAGAAGCAAAATTTGAATTTCAATAGACAAGTTGAAAGAATCATTGTCCTTATCCCTTACATTCATTCTACCGCATCGTGATTCTACGTAATTTTCTTTTTCTCTTTTTAGATTTGCGATTATTTGATATGATAAGTTAACTGTCATACATCATAGTAATTGAATTTATAATAAGATAAGAAAAAAAATTAGAATTCCAATGGACAAGTTGAAAGGCTATTCTATCTACTAACTAGAAGAACTCTACAGGTATGTTATTGGATTTTGTCAATACCTGCATATATAAGGATAGAAGGTAGGGTCTAGTTTCCCATCCTGAAAATCAAATGCTATAGTATCCCTCCAGTTTGCTGGTGCTTTATTCACAAGGAGATCTCCGTTGCAGAAGAATCTCACTGGAAGATTAGAGTCGCGAGAGTACCACCCCATCTTCACCTTCTGCGATTGCTCATGGAATCCTTTAACACTTGCCAACATCTCATCCATAACTCTAACAGGAATTCCATGATTAACCATTTGAAAGAAACCCCATGTTTCTGATGCATTCCTAATGTTATTAACTATCTCGGACCGCCTTCGACAGTTTTCCAAGCCTTCGAAGTCTATCACTGGAACTTCCAGTGGGCTGCTATCATCACTATTATTAATAGTTGATGATTTTTGAACATTCCGTGGTGGGTGGATAAAAAACCTGGGGATCTTGGTGACACCAGAGTCAACTAGTCCCTTAACACCAGCTTTGGTTTGATCAAACACCTTTACTTCCTCAGCTTTGTTGTAGATGGACATGGACAAACCATAATCCTCCTCCTCTTCTTCTTCTTCTTCTTCTTCTTCCTGTTCTTTTGCAGCAACTGAATTTGTAGCAGCATTGGAAATGGCCACTTCCATCTTTAAGTAGTAATGAAGGGGGGTATATGGTGATGGGCTATAAATAGAGAAGTTGATAATTAATGGTGATGAGGTGATGGTTGAAGCATAAAGAGAGAAAGTTTGACGCTCAAGTTGAATGGATGGGAAACTATATGGTAGATGCCTTTTGTAGATTTAGTTACAATGCATATTTCTGTCATCATGCTTGAAATTAAATTATATGAATGTAGGGGAAAAAAAATGTTTAAACACACAATACAAAATTTCTGACTTTTTTGTTTTTTGGTAGGTTGAATTTAAACTCTTAACATATTATACTATCAGACAGATTTGACTACCAAAATATTAGTCCAATTGCAAGATTTTTCTTACTTTTGTACAAATTTTTCAAAATTAAAAACTTGAAATTCTTACTGAGGGGTCTCATATTCAAATTCATTATGATGAGATAAGAAAGTTTGTAGAATAAAAGAAAAATTATTCTCAATGAGTAGCTCATGATGGATAAAAAAAGAAATGACAAAATTAAGTTGGAAAGAAATAATTTTATGACTTCAATTTATCAATATGGAAGAAAATTTTTTATATTATTCTATGAGATCATTTCAAATCATTGAACTAAATGCTGAAGTTCATTATTGGTGGAATATCTATTCTGTTATGACAAAAAGATGAACGGTCATCATTTTTTGAGTTCTATTTAGGTAGATGTAAATTAAAAATGAATAAAGATTTATATTCACATTTCACATAAAAATATTAAAAAGTTAATCTAATATCTAATTCAAATACTCAACCACTTCCAATTACTATCTTTCCAAACACACTATCAAAACATTTTGCAACAATTAATAAAAGCTATTAGAAAAGGCATTGTGTAATTGTGAAAGTAAACCCTCATTCTTTTTTATAATAACGGAAAAATCCATTTATATATTATTGCTAAATGATTGATTTGGACAAGTGATCAACAAAGGGCAAAGGAGTTATGTTATCAAGTTTTGGCATTTTTCTACGACCATCTTACTCTTGAGAACTAAAGGTATAAGTTGCCCCCCAACTATTTGTAGTTAATCACTTAAACACCGTTTGTTCAGTTTATAAATTAGTAAAATTTTATATAGTCTTACACAAGAGCCAAATCATGCGGCCTAAAAATAGCAAATCCATGTCACTATAATAGTTAGGCTTAAACTTATACATGCTAATAACTTTTTTTTATTAAGCTAATATTTCTTAGTTTTCTAAGTATTTCAAACTGATACCTCAACTCAATTTAGGATGTTATAACACAATTTTAGTTGAACTAAAACAGTCTTTTATTTTTTTTAACATATTTTTCCTAAATCAATGAAACTAATACAATAATGCATTTCTAATTTTAGTTTTTATATTAGCGATAACGAGATGTGACATAATGTTGGATTATTAATAGCAAGAGGGGTAGAGAGTAATGACTCGAAATCCATCTTCAACCTAAAAGCAAAATAGCGGCCAACAACAAAGTAATACCTAAGAATAAAACTAACAACAACTCAAATTTGATGGTAGCAAAGCATTTAATGCCATTGATTTCTCCTCTTTCAACATTCTCTTCCCTTCTCATACTCTCTTTATTTCTTTGTTTATTTCTTAAATTTTAGCTTGCAGTAAAAATTAAAGATGAATTGTACTTTTGATCTTTGATTTAAAGGACATTTATGTGTGAGAGTAATTGATTTAAAGCAAGTTGAGTTACATATTAGGAATAACAGTGAGTTTATTAATATTATTTTAGGGTTGAAATGAGTTTACTTGAAGTATTTTTTATGAAGTGATAGACAATTTTTATAGTGTGTTTTGTCTCTCTTTTTTTATTCATATTGTGAATCAATCTCTTTTTTTTATTTCTACGTCATCATTCATAAATCTAAATCCATTTGTAATTTGATGATGCTTGAAATCTATTTGAAGAAATGCTATGAAAGGCTATATCGGACACTACTATGAACATGGGTTTTGCATAAAATGATCATTGGAGTCATGCAATTGAGCTTTTTAAATGAATAAATGTGATGTGGTTCTTGGTGATGTGATTCTAGCAACTATCATATCAGCTTTTCTAATGTTGGTGAGATTCTTTGTTTGAAATATTCATTGGAGAATCTAAGTTTTTTGGATTTCTTCACTTATAATTTGTGTTAAAATTTTAAAATTTCTTAATATTTGAAGTGAATTTCATATCTCAATGTGAATTTTTATTCTTTTATTTGGAATTGATCTCTCAGTTTGAAAAAAAAAAAAAAATTGCTCCTTTGAATTTAATGCAGAGATGAATTATTTTGTAGGTGACTAATGTTGTTTGAAGAATCAATAATTATAATAATGACAATAGGCGGGTGAATTTCATAGTAATCTTAATATTCAAATAGACATTAAATGAGCTAAAAATAAAAATTTAAATATTAAATTAAACAAAATTAAAGATAAAGAGTTAGAAGTGAATAATCACAAATAGTTGAGGGAGCAACTGAAAGATTTGATCGAGACCTTAGTGGCGGTAACTTACTGCACTGACTAAGTAAAGCAAGGGATGTCTTTTCCTCCATACCCATTTGTCTTTAAATTGCCCGAAAGAGAAAGGTCTTCCCCTTGAAATATTTGGCCGCATTACATCTCTAGTTGAAGACAAAAATTATGAGCTCTTAATGTACTTTCTACATCATGGAAATATCATAGGCATGCAACATCGGCAACACAACAAAATGTCCTATCCTAATAATTCAATCAGGATTAGGGCTTCAGAATTATTTAAATTACTTGAAATGAGCTTAAATTTGATTCGTCATTTGAATTCTTTCGTCGACTAAATAGATCAATTTTAAACATAAATTTAGATCTGATATATTTTTATAAATGATTTCGAATATCTCTAAACTTGCTAGAAAGTTGATGAATAACTTAAAGTGAATGTTTAATATCATTATTTATAAAAATATTATTTTATTTAGTATTTATAAAAATAATTAGAAAATAAAAATTTAAACTTCAAAATTGAAATTAGTTAATATCAAAATTGTATAATTTTTACTAATTAATTAAATCAATAAATATGTTTGAACTCAATTAAAAAATTAAAAAATCAAATTTAAACTCAATTTAAATCTAAAATTTCCAATAAGAATTCCACAGTGCACTGACAAATGTGTTCTTATCTTTGTTGACTAATATGGAAACCTTGAGATTAGTTGGAAACCAGTTTGCTCCTTATTTTGTTACCTAGATTGGCCATGGATGCCTTCATTTAAATTGTTCTTTATTCCCCAAAACATGACATTGGCCCTCCCCTATAATAACAATTGGGTTTAAGCATAGGCCGCAATGATGTATGACTTAAATTAAATGTAGATTATTGAGCTAATGAATACAATGATTAAGTTCCTATATTGAAGGGTATAAACAGTAGGAAAAAGAGTGGCCATGAATTCATCTAGTACAGATTTTATGATGGAAAGGCAAAAGGCCAATGGAAGGGCCAACATCTCTGGGTATTCAATGATATGAATTTCCAAGAGCTGTCACAGTCTACAGACATTACCAAAACACTCAACAATAATAATAATTTAGTGTTTTTTAAATGGGTAGAAAAATTTATGGCCAAAAATAGAGGACAAGCATTAATTACAAGGAAACGTGAACAAAATAAACAGTTCAAATGACTCAAAACTCAGCACTAACAAAGACAAACTCACTTCAGTATTACTAGCCCACAAAAAAAAAAAAAACTGGAAAATAGCATTAACCAAATACGCCAGAAATTAAAGGCCATAAGTGGATCCTATGACTAGGACATATCCACAAGTTTTGGGCCCAAGCTTCACAAGCAACATGTTGCATATGAGACAATTTGTGACAGGCTCTTTTCATTAGAATCAATCTTAAATCATTGATTGAAGAATGAGTTCATATGAGTAAAACTCAAGCCTTGCTCAAATAGCAAATCATCTAAAGTCCTAGTGATGATGAATGATCAGAAATATTAGTTAGAAGTTTCACATCACCTTGGCTAACATTAGAAACTCATGAAATTATGACAAACTCCATGCAACAAAGGTGAAGTTTCAGAACATAGCAATTCAAAAAGATTAAAAAGCATTAGACTTTTCAGTAGACCTAACCCGAAATCGAATATAATGAAGAAAACTATTTCATACAGCTGAACCCAACTATATTGAAATTAAGATTAATTACTTAAATTCCGTTGAGTTGAAGATATTTTTTGTTCAATGCTCTAGTTTTTTCACCTACATGAGAGATAGCAAGCAATAACACCTAGCCAAGATGGCCACACGGAGTGAGGCATCAGTCACTACAATCTCTTATAGAGTGCCCCCAAAGCTCATATAAAGAAAGATATAAACTGCAAGGTTCGAGATACAATATATCCCCACACACACAGGATCCTGGTAGATGTTGTAAGAACTTCAAGAACAAAAAGGAAGTTTCCCCAATCAGCTCCTCACTAACGAAAGATACCTACCAGCTGCTAACCATTTGTTTTTAACCAGTCTTTGTTTGGGGAACCTTCTTCTTGTGCTGTCTCCTGGGACTTGAGTTCTTCATTTCAATGAAAAACAGTAATGCTCCAAAAAGTGCCATATTCTAAGTAGACAAACATATAATATTATTAGTATTTCGTGAAAACTATACAGAACGCGGCACAAAAGATGCCGCAATTCAACACAAAGAAACGAAAGAGAGAAACAGATAAAACAAACCTGGGTGAATTTGATTAAAAGTTGATTAAATTCTTTCCCTTCACTGTCAAAATTGTAGAAATCATACAAAATTTGAGTAGCAATAATCTGATGCAGAAGCTGTTCAACGAAAGGATCAAAACATTAAAATGAGCTCTTAATTAATATGCCAATATTCACGCAAGGACCCATGTCAACTACATAGCATAGTCCCTACACCAACCAGGAGATAGGCTCCAAGAGAGCTGCCAAAAAATAAAAAGGATGCCTCCAATGCCCTTGAGAACTATAGCAGCAGCGACTAAATGCTTGATCTGGGCATATATAAATCCAAATCATTGTCGTCAAGAACAGCAACAGCAATAGTACATACAATGGGTGGTATTTGGATTGTGAATAAAAATTCTTAGTCATATTTATTTGAATTCTCAGTTCCTACAAGGCCAACTTTTGAGCTACGACTCCAAGGTATAAGATTTAATCAGATTGCCAAAGGTTTCTTATTTAAATAGCTGCAAATCAGTGTTAAGACCTCAAAATACAAATTTAAATTCTCGATGTAAGCTATTACAGGTATTGTCTTGAATAAGTAAAGTCAATTAAAATATGAAGGAAATAAAGATGAGGCTTCTGAGAATCCAATTTCATGTGTAGAACACTTGATAATAGCAAATCCAGTTAAACGTGTGTAGCTGTATAAGGTTAATGCCAAGAACATAAATTTTCAACACGTAATATCTAGATGCTGTTTATCCCATAGAAAGTCACATGAAACAATAGATATGTTTTTGATGCAGCTTAGACACAAGAAGTCCACCTTCAAAATTTAAGATGCCAAATGCCCCAAGGCTTTTACAAATTAGGATGATTAAGCAAATGATGAAAAACTATATCCAAAAAACTAATTTTAATTACACGCAAGCATCTCAGCCTATCGACCACCTTCTATTTCATTTCTTTTCTGTTTTAAACCTAATGCAATCTTTATGCTTCACTTGATCTTTATGAAGATGTGAACTTGAGCATGACAGAGAGAGAGATCCTCGCTTCAATTTCTGGTACTTGTTTGCCAACATGGGAGTGCACATGACTGGCAAACACATCAAACTTCGGTTTCAGAGTCTTTGCTGCAGGCCCCCCATGAACCCCAAATTCCTTAAACCTATAACAGAAGGACAAATTCATCATATAATACAATAAAACATGACATAATATTATATAGTATGATGTTATAACCAGGAGAGTTATGGGTACTATATGTGTGTGAGTGTGTGTGTGTATATATATATATATATATATATATATATGCCCATGTATTTTTAATATAGTGCTTTCTTTGTTAATCAAACAGTTCAAGCTTGTACCCAAATAATAAATCTTAGTATCCCTACTAGAGTGTAATGCCCATTCAGAAGATAGCATAACATATTATTGCAACTATGCAAGCTTTCGTTGTTTCGTAACCATCATTTCTAAGCGGCAATCTTATTTTCTGTATTTAGTAATTACATAAATTAAGGGTATTCCATAGCACAATTATGTTTGATTTAAACACAAATAAAATATGCTTGTTGTGAACTTACCACTTTATATGTTCTTTGGTTGTATAGTGTGAGAGAAGACTACCAAGAAAAAGATAATATTATAGCCGCAATTTGCACTGTTGTTTCTATCTACATTTTTCTAACACTCGATATGTGATAACTGTACGTCACTTACAAGAGGAAAAGTGTTGGTTCAACAATAAACATGCTCCATTGCAACAAGAAGTTCACAAGCTTAAACCACAGGGGCAGCCACCTTATTGGTATCATTACTTAGCTCCAAATGCAAAAACTGTTGCACATTGGAACACTGCCATTTTCTTATTTTAACTATAGAGTATGGACTGTCTGGAATTTAATATACCAATCTACATATGCAGAAATGCATACATTTTTGTTCATCTGCTGAGAGATCTTTTTATATATTAATTTACAAACATTATTATACACCCATTATCTACAAGCTGTGTAGAGAATATAAACATTATTAATTATTATTACAAAAAGAAACAATATAGTAAATTATGAAAAGCATATAAGGAAATAGGCTTATATAAGACCACCAGTCACATGCTCGTACACAAAGAAGATCAATGATAGCTTACATAAGAGAAGAAGAAAAACGTACGCAATGAAAAGAAGGCTCACAAAATCTAAACAAGGACCAATTTACACAAGGGGAAACCAGGAACTCATGCAAGGGTGTAAAAGCTAAGAAAAATAAGACTCTCTCTTGAGAACCTGGTTTTCTATATTTCCAATAATTGAAAAAGGATAGACGCAAAACTACCATAGAAAATTCCAGTCTTTTTGCCAAAAAGAAGATCTCTCATTCACTCAATAAGTAGCACTAACACATTCTTTTAACAGTTTCTGTTTTCTGATGCTATTTTCCAGAAAAATAAACAAAATTTTCAACAAGTAAACACTCCGAATCTTTTACTTATTTCCAGGATCAATGGACTAACATGAAATACATTGTAAACTCTTCATTCAGATAATGTAATCCAGAGAGATATGACGACTTCTTAATGCCGATAACAGACTGTCCATAAAAATAATGAATAAACTCTTATTCCATCAATCAATCTTACTAACTAATAAACACTTAAAAGCTGCCATATTCATAACAGCTTAAGAAGAAAAAAAAAATGGATAACATAGCAAATCAAGTTAGGTTTTCGACCCTATCCAATCGTGCAGCAACACAACAACAGGCTACCCCACCTAGCCCTCCAATTATCTTAACAAAAGTGCTGGAAAAAAAAAAGTAAAAAGCAAGTCTTTTCAATCCTCAGACAAATATACCGAACTTTAACAACACAATCAGTCAATTTAACAACTATTCAACTTCCAAGATGAACAAGCACTCCCAAGAAAATAAACAGATCGATATACCATTCTATAAAATTTTAAATAAGTATACAATATTCAAGGATAACCCAAAAACGAAAATAGATCGAAAACAAATCAATAGTACAAAAGAGAGTAAACACATTTTTTTTTAAAAAAAAACAAAACAAAAATTAGAGGTAGAAAGAAATGAAAGCAATCACTAGGATTATGTGTACAAAAAGATAGAGACTTACTCTTAGCAAGCAGAAAGTACGAATACTGAGGCAAAGAGGACACGCCCAATAAAAGAAATGAAAGCCATTTTCGGACAGGAAGAGAGATGGGAAGCGAATCACTCTCTTCTTGTTCTGTTTGCTTGGGTCTTAAGGGCCGAACTGGCGGACAGGAGAAAGGAGAAAGCAGAAAGATAAAGTGAAGAGAGACGTTTATAGATACTACGTTTTGAAAATAGGAGAAAGTTTTTCTTTCTTAAATATGCCCTCCGATTTAGTGTTTTTTTACGGGTTTATTTAGCTACGGAGTGTGGACAGGGTAGGGATAGGAAAGGAATTTTATTTTATTTCTAGTGGAATAATTTTCATTTTTTTTTTTTTTATAATCTTCCAAAGGAAGGCTAATCGATGCAAATAACTGAGTAAGATTTTTTTTTTTTTTTTAAGAAAGAAATGAAGGATTTTATTAAATGGAATAATGGTATGATATTGTTCAAATAAAAGTTAGATGCACATAAGTATTTTACTTTGATGGCACTTTATACCTATTGTTTAATTCTGTCACCTTTTCATAAATACAATTTGATAATTTTCAATATAAATTGTATTTGAATAAAAAAATACTAAAAATTTTCTAACTTTGTTATAAGTACTACTTCATTTCTTATTTTTAAAAATATATTATAAATTTTGTGTTTTAAAACTATTAAACTAAATAGTCATTCTCTTATTATTTAATAATTTTTTATTACTCAAATAATGATAAAATGCTAAAATTTTCTAAAGATCATCATAATTTACTACTTCATTCTTTATTTTTAATATATATATATATATATATATATATATATATATATATATATATATATATATAATTTATATATTTTGATATTATTAAATTTAGGACTTTATTAATTTTACTATTAATTTCAAACTAAAGGTCAAAAATATTTTGTTCACATGATAAATCCTTATTTTTTCTCAAATCTATATGCATTTTTTCAAAATAATATTATCATCATTATCATTATATTTATTTTCATTATCATCACTTTTTTCCTCATCAATCAAAATCTTGAGACTCTTCATTATTTTTTTTTCTCTCATCCTTAGAATCATTAATATCCTCATAAAACCTACACCAACAATATCTATTAACTATAATTGATATAAAAATAAGAGTATATTTTGAAAATTTACTGTATTTATAAGAATATTTATGATATTAAATAAATTATATTAATTTTTAATCTTTAACTAATGAAAACATGATTAAGATAGAATGAAATGACTTTTTAGTTTGATGGTGTCAAAATACAAAATTTTTAAATATATTTTTGAAAAAGAGATGAAAGAAGTAGTATATTATAAGAAAATTTCAAGAATTTTAGTATTTTGTGTTTCTTTGACTAACAAAAAAAAATATATATTAAAATCTAATAAAAAACTAAATAGTTTGACAATGTTAAAATAGAACAATTTTATAATATAATTTTAAATAATAAAAGAGGAAATAGTGTATTATAAAAAATTCAAAATTTTTTTTAATATTTTACCTAATATACTTTAATAGAAAAATATTGCACTTTGGTTTGTGTTAATATTCAAATAATAAATATTTTTTAATAAATACAATCAAAACCTTCAAGCTAGAAAAATATGTAGAGAAATACAAATCCATCATAAAAATAAAAATGAAAAATCTTATGCTCTGCCAAAAAAAAAAAGCACACTTGATAAATAATATCATATTTATTAAAATAAATAAATAAATCTAAATATTATCAAATAAGAAAAACCAACATACTTAAAAAAGAGTAGTTATTTAATAATATTTGGGTGGGGGAAGAGAAACAATGAAAGCAAAAGAGATGAGCTAGCATTGACTATTAAAGTTGCTGCAAAAAAGGAATGTAAGGAGAGAATGATCATTGCTCTACGCTTGGGAAGTTATGAGGAAAAATAATTTTTTTTTTATTTATTTTCTCTATTTAGATAAAAAAGAAAGAAAAAAAATAAATTTTATTTTTCCTTCTGTGATTGGATAAAAAAAGAGAAAAATATTATTATCTCATATATTTAATACTTTCTCTTTATTTAAGAAAATAAATAATATCTACATACTAAAATAAATTAGAGATAATAAAAAAATTACATAAAAAATATATCAATATTAAATATAAAATTACTATTTTAAAATTATAATTGTCTAATTTTTTTATATTAACTAAACAATAATACACATAATATTAATAAATATTATCTTACATTTATATTAAATATTAATTCAAATAATAATATATAATCTTTTTTAATCTTTTTATAAATAAAATTATTAATTTATAAAAATTACTCGTATTTTTTTCTATTTTAACTAGAGGATAATAGAGGTAAAATAATGTAAGTAAGAAAGGCATAAATAATGTCTTCCCTGTGAAATCTGTTCAGCAAACTTTTCGTAAGGGCATAAACAATGTCTTCCCTGTGAAATCTGTTCAGCAAACTTTTCGTAAGGGCATAAACAGAGTCAGATACTGCTGCTGCTGCTACTTCCCACTTCCTATTTCCATTTAAACAAAGGAAGACCGTTTCCCATTTCTCGTGGCCGATGTTGCCCAAACACTTGAGAGCAGCAACCGAAATTAGTCCATTTTCAATTTCTAAATTTCTTCAAAAACACCACACCATAGCTAACCGGTTAAAGTGATGCATTAAGCTAGAAGAACTGGGATGTTTATAAGAGGCAATGATCAAAACAAGTAAAATCCAAGATTGTTTTTTTATGAACCAATTCATCACCGCTTCTTCCACTCTTAGCTATATGAATTTTGCATTTTTAGCATTTACCCTGATCGAAAATCCCAATGTTTTCGTGTATAATGCGATGATTAGAGGATTAGCTCAATTCTATTATTATCCGCGTCAAGCACTTGAATTTTATATGCTTATGCTTAAAGCTCAAGTCTTTCCTACAAGTTACACATTTTCATCTTTGATTAAGTGTTGCAGTTTTGTAGATGAGGTGAGGATTGGGGAATCTGTTCACGGTCATATTTGGAGATACGGGTTTGATTCACATGTGTTTGTTCAAACTGGTTTGGTTGATTTTTATGCAAGGATGGGCAAGATTGTAGATTTCAAAAGAGTGTTTGATGGAATGCCTAGAGAGATGCCTTCGCTTGGAGTACTATGGTTTCTGGTGTTGTTTGGGGTGAGGATATGAGTTCTGCGAGGAGATTGTTTGATTTGATGCCTGAAAAGAGTACGGCTAGTTGGAATACTCTGATTGAATCAGCACAGTTTTTGTTTAATCAAATGCCTGATAGGAATATTATTTCGTGGACAACAATGATCAACTGTTATGCTCAGAATAAGAGATTAAGGGAAGCATTGGTGTTTTTTAATGAGATGATTACGATTGGGATTAGCCCTGATGAAGTGACGACGGCAACTGTGATGTCAGCGTGCGCCCATCTTGGAGCCCTTGACTTAGGGAAGAAAATACATCTTTGTAATGCTGAATGGGTTTGACGTTGATGTCTATATTGGATCAGCATTGGTTGATATGTATGCAAAGTTCGGGAGCTTAGATAGGTCCCTCTTGGTGTTTTTCAAGTTGAGATCGAAGAATTTGTTCTGTTGGAATTCGGTGATTGAAGACCTTGCAGCTCACGTATATGCAAAAGAATCACTGAAATGTTTTGGAAGATGGAGAAGGTAAACATTAAGCCATACGGTGTTACATTCATTAGTGTTTTAAGTGCCTGCACTCGTGCGGGGTTTGTGGAAGAAGGCCATAAGACATTTGAGAGTATGACACGTAACTTTCGTATCACTCCTGGAGTTGAACATTATGGATGCATGGTTGATTTATTGAGCAAGGCTAACTTGCTTGAAGAAGCACTAGAATTGATAAGAACCATGAAATTCGAAGCAAATGCGGTTATCTGGGGTACTTTGTTGTGTGGATGTAAGCTTCACAAGAACTTGGAAATTGCACAGATTGCTGTTAATAAATGGGTGATTTTGGAGCCTCGCAACAGTAGGCATTATACCCGTTTGGGTAACATGTATGCTTAAGTTAATAGGTGGGGCGAGGCTGCAAAGATCAGGGAGATCGTGAGGGAACGTGGTGTAGAAAAGGGATGTGCTGGATCTAGTTGGATTGAGAAGGAAAGCAAAGTGCATCAGTGTGCAGCATCTGATAAATCTCACCCAGCATCGGATGAGATTTACTCATTGCTTGTTAAATTGAATGAGCAGCTAAAGCTAGCGGGCTATGCAGCTGAACTTTGGTTATAGCAAGGCTGTCGTCTTTATAAGAGAGAAAATGACATCTAAGGTTACATGATCGCATTATGAGTTGTGATTGGTTTCAGCAGATCACACCAGAATGAGTAATGGGGATATGCAACATCCAGTCGAAATGGAGGAAGCATGAGTACTGGTGATGTGCAACATCCAGTCTAAGTGGAGGAAGTTGAGGCTTGGTCTCTGCCTTCCAAGAGCCTAGTAAAATCATAATCCAGCTTTTTATACAAAAATTGTAACTCTTAACATTGTCCATTTGCGCTTTTTCCCCTGAACTGAGCATAAATAGATTATCCATAATAATGTTCAAGAGCATTTAACTAATTAGTTTTTTGTCCATTTACATTTTTCCCCGTCACTCTTATCTCTAGATCTTGAGAAATAGTACAAGCGCATCAATCACATTTGGAAATGGACTAACCCAACACCACTTTCACGTCCTGAACAAAATCATCTAATTTCAGCGGTAACCACCAGCCATAAATTGCTGCAGCATCAATGAAATTGAAGAACCAAGGTCAGATTAAAATTATTTAAGTATTCTGATTAACACAATGATGAACAAAAGGTAGATCAAACGATTCGAGATACATACCAAGGTCAGATCAAATAGTTTGACTACTCTTATTAATACATAAACTTACAGGCACGGCTGATTTTCAATACAAATAGATACAATTTACAGTACAAACAAACATCCACTTTACTGTAAAACATCGCTTTGAAAAAAACACATCTACTGAAGACTAGAACTTGCAATCAAGCTGGTGCAGTCTATGAAACGTCATTTCTTCCCCCCCACCCCGCAACATCTTAAAACGCAATCCTGTTGACCACATTCTGAAACATACCACAAACCAAATTAAACCGGTCAGATGATGATGATAATAATAATAATAATAATAAAAGAGCATAAGCTTTCAATGATATTGAAGCTTCTGCATAACAGGTCTCAACCTAACATTGCCTTCTATGAAGCACAAGAAACTTCATAACATACTAGGCTTAATTTCAAGCTCTGACATTTCTTGCTGATGAAAAATAGATAAATTAAAATTTCAAAAATTTCAAAAAAGTAAAAAAAATATTAAAAAGAACAAGAGCAACAGCAATGAAGAGTAATGTTCAGCTAGAGCTAATACATTGAGTGATGCCATCATTGCGGCAATCAAACCAATAGGTAATCATAACCTAATCATCATTACATTCCATCATCACCTCCATTTTAAGCAACAATAAAAGCAATCATATGGAAGGAGAACGATCAGATAGAGCTAATACATTGGAAGATGCCATCATCTCGGCAATCAAACCAATAGGGAAACATTAACAAATCATCATCTCATCTCCCCCTCCTGTTATTTAGTTAAACATAACCCTAATAATAACATAAGCCATCGTCGACCAGAGAGAGGCCACGCAGCACTGATCGCTTAGCCAGCGAGGTGAAAACCCTAACCTACACGGACTTATTTATAGAAAGGGAGATCTGGAAACGGTGCCGTTTCTTCTTTATTTCGTTCTTCCACAATTCTGGCCCAAGCCAAATCTGGGTCCATGGCCATCTGATTAATTAGTATTTATTTGAGTGACCATAATACCCTTACATCCATAGCATAATATCTAAATTAGCCATCTCACTTTTCCGTACATCGCCTTCTTCCTCTCTGTTACTGCGACGTCGCCACCGCCACAAGCCTCTGCGTTCCTTTTTCAAGACAAATTACAGATTAAAGAGGAAGATACCATCAACGCGTGACAAATCACGAGTTACGTGTCACCGGCCAGCCACCCTCATAAGCAAATATAAATATACATATAGAGAGAGAGCGAGATCTTTTTTCGTAGTAGCAGAGTTTATGTCTCGAAATGGTTAATCGGTTCCTAAAATGCTTCATCCACGATTTATGTAAGTCGCATTGTTTGAATTTCTGTAATTTCCGTCGTTCTTGGGTTCAAAGTTTTCGTCTTTCTGACATTTTTTTAATGTTTCCAAGTAATAGAGGACAAAACATAGCTTCTCAGGGAGACAAAAATGGATTATTTACCGTTTAACACATAAGGCATGTTTGGACATGGTATGGGATTTCATAAATCTTAATTTTGCCTCATAAAGATCAAAACTCTTTGGTGCTTAAGCATATGGACTTCATTGTGTTATGAATAATGGCCTCAATTCGTTTATCTATTTGTCTTCAGCGAAAATTAATTAGAGGACATTATTTGTAGTGGGTGAGTAAGATTAGTATAACGCAAATTCTATAAGAGTGCAAAGGTTGTAATTTAACTGATGCCAATGTGAGTTTTGGGTGGCTGGTTCTGTTATGTTTAAATTGAAGCAATGATTGGGGAATTTTACTTGCATATTTAACAATCTTTGGCCGTGTTTGGTTTGATCTTGGAATGAGAATGAGACTGGGATGCAATTCTTGGAATTGGATTTCCATTTTTTTGGGTGGTTTACAAGGAATCTAGATTTTTTATGATTTTGTTGAATTGAATAACATAAATTTTTTTATGAAATAGTTATCTATTTTAGTTATGCTTTTTAAGATTATTATCAAATTTATTCTAGTTATTTAAAAACCAAATTTGGAACTGAATTATTTTTATTAAGACATACATTCCCATTCCTATTCCGTTTCCAAGAATGAGCTGAACATGCCCGTAGTGTTCTGTTTGCTTATATTAATGAGATATGAATTCTTGCTTTATATCATCATTCAGCTTTGATTTCCTTCTATTGCCATCCAGATCGCTCCAAACATTTAATTAAGAGACAAGAATCATATGAGAGGTTTATCTATGGAGTTTGGAATCGTTGTCAATCACAAAAGTCAAAATCAGATAAGAAAGAACCAGATGCACTGATGGAAGGGAAGAATGCCCCCCAAGTTTCTTTGAGGCCTAAACAAGAGAAGATGACAGAAGCTAAATCTGCACTTGACAAATACAGTTCTGGTAATGATCTGAGTGATAGTAAGTGGAGACTAGAGCTTGCTTGGCTCACGAAAGCTCTTGAACCAGCTCTGCAATTATGTAAGCCAGCTATGCTTATGAGGTTGTTAATATGAAGTTATGTTTGCCCTTAAAATACAGCTCTTGCCCTTCTTTGATATATGAAATGGTTGTAAATGAACTTCTCTTGTTTCAAAGTTGATACCCTGCATGTAAACATACATGTTGCTATTGAGTTTTGTCATTTCTGACCTTTTAATTCACATCATTTTGCTTCACATTCTATCCTCCTTTCCACCCCGTCTTTTGATGCAGTGGCTGAAGCCTGTTGTTGCCTCATTTGGTACTAACACCATTGGTGTGTCCAATATTCTACAAAACAATGTCTGATATAGTCTTTAAGTTTGCCTTGTGGTCATGGAGGGTCATTCGATGTTCGATTTGCAGGGAATGGACTTGGAAGCAAGACCCTTTCTAGTGGTCGATCTCTTACTGAGATCATTGCAAGCATCCAGCGAAGCAAGATTGGGATTGAGGGTTGGAGCTTGACCGATCTTACAGTTGGCCTCTATCTTATTTATCTTCGTCAATCCTCCTTAAATCCCTATGAGGATACTAAGGGGGTTCAAATCGCTTCAGAATTAATTGTAATGATAAAGCCTTTAGCATTGTGCATCTTCAATGCACAATGTGTTGCTATATCTATATGTTCTGTATATATAAGCTTCCTATTGAGTAAATATCTTTTTAATTTCTTTACCTGACGACGTAGAACTTATATGAAGTAACTATCTTCTGCTTTAGGTCCACGATTTCCTCTACCACATTGAGTTAGCAAAAGGTTGTTATAAGGACAGTGCTTTTTGGCTTGCAAGGAACAGCATGCTCCGTGAAAACAACATTCTTAAATTCATAAAAGATTCCAGTGTGATGAGGCCTGGATATTACATTGGCATTGATCCTCGCAAGAAACTCATAATTCTTGGAATTCGTGGAACTCATACAGTATATGACCTTATTACCGACATAGTTTCTTCAAGTGATGGAGAAGTCACATTTGAAGGCTATTCAACCCATTTTGGCACAGCTGAAGCTGCTCGTTGGTTTTTGAACAATGAGATGGGAACCATAAGGAATTGCGTAGAGAAATATGAGGTGGTGAAGAACTTTATCTTCCCTGTCCCCTGTTTATGTTCTATACTTCTATGTCAGCCTTCTATCTTTGCCCCACTCTGGCTTATTTTTTATTTTGCTTCTATGCTTACGATCAAATTTTTAGTAAACTTAATTCATCTACAGGGATTTAGGTTAAGATTAGTGGGTCACTCACTTGGAGCTGCTATAGCTTCTTTGCTAGCAATCATGCTTCGTAAAAGATCACATAAGGAACTTGGGTTTAGCCCTGACATTGTTTCTGCTGTTGGATATGCAACTCCTCCATGTGTCTCCAGAGAACTTGCTGAAAGTTGTGCCGATTTTGTTACAACTGTTGTAATGCAGGTGGGGTAGATGCACTTGATTGATTGTTTGGGTTGGTTAGAGATAGGGGCGCACAAATGGTCGGTTCGGTTTTTTACTAAAATTAGTCAAACCAAATTTTTTATTTTTTTAAACCGAATCAAACCGAAATTTTTGGAAAAATCGTTTTAACCAAACTTTACAGATATACAAACCAAACCGAATCAAATCTATAAAAATTTGGTTCGGTTTGCTTCAATTTAACTAAATTACATATATTTTAAATTTGGTTCGGTTGATTTAATAATAATTTCTGTTTTTTTGGTTTTTGGTATAAAAAACCGAACCGAAAACCGAAATTTTTTTAAATGAAAACCAAATTGAAGAACCGACCCAAACCAACCAAATTAAATTGGTGCAGTCAGTTTCTTTCAGTCCTGTCCGTTTTTGCTAACCTCTGGTTAGAGAAGCGTTAACTGTTTGTTCTGTCATTAGAAAATTTTCATTTCTCCCTTCCTTCAAATAGAATGTGAAAATTTTCTTTTTATACTATTTCTTCCTTGATTTCAAAGTTGTCTATTTTTTCTTTCATTAATGCATGTGGCTTCCCTTACTTGTAGGATGATATTGTACCTAGGCTAAGTGCAGCTTCTCTCGCTAGACTCAGAAATGAAATTCTTCAAACGGATTGGTAAGTATTTGAATTACTCATTTCCAACCTAGTTGCATGAACTAAGGTACTAAACAAGCATGTTTGAGGACAAACCATATTATGTGCCAGAAGAAATAGAATAAAAATTTATGATATAGTATGGTGCACATTGCATATGCCCTGTTTCTTCTTCAAAAGAAGTGTGGGTGATTCAAATTTAAGTATATGATATTTCCCATGGGTTTGTAGAACTAAAATAGAGCTGTATTATTAATGTTTGTTTTTTTTTTTTTTCCTTCACAAGAAAAACATTAACTTGAATATTTATCACTGTATATGTCATGCTTATTGTTACAATGCAAAAAGGAGTAAGGACTATCATTTCATTCGCCTAATTATGATTAGAGTAAAAGATATTGAATGATCTCTTACATTTCTTATTCAGTAACGATAGACTTATTCAGTATATCATATGCTTGTTTCCACCATGTAAAATCTGGAGCGCTAGGTATTACCTTTGGAAGTGGTTCTGGAAGTGGAGTATAAGATACCTTCATCTGTGGAAGTTAAATTTTCTCTTATCTTATCAGACGTTCCAGCTCTTAGACTATATTCTGAACTACAAGTAGCGCTCTGCAGAAGTATTATTGCAATAATATTTTTAGACATTGATTTTTCTTGATAGTCAAAATTGGTCTTTGTTACCTAACTCCACTCTTCTACAGCCATATTTGATGAATGATAGTGCCATTTTTTGTTGTTTGTTATTTTCTTCATTACCCTGGTTTGTTGCTCATTGTTGCATACCAGTGTGAGAAGTGTGTATCAGTGCATGCATTACAAAACACGGGGGGATTCACATCTTTCTCTGCTTCATCACAGATTCTCCATTCAACTTGTGTTGAAAGATAGTTCATAGTAATAAATAATTTTTTGATTTACTATTCATCACGGATTTGTGGATTTGTCAACTGTTGAACCTAGTTCCCATTCTGGCCATCAGTTTTTTGCATCCTTGGTGATCCTTTGCTATCTGTACAGGATGAGTGTGATTGAGAAAGAGGACTGGAAAAGTGTCATAGGTTTGGTCACAAATGCAAAGCAGGTTGTATCTTCTGTGCAAGACGTAGCTTGGAAACTTGCTGATTATGCCAAATTCAGGAGCAAGAAGAATTCAGTTGGTAAGTTGCTATTTCAGATTTTACTCCAAAAATTGTCGAATTTGCTTCTCTTGTTCACCAATCTATTTTCATGTCTTTGACAGATGGTCCTATCAGTAGAGAGCCACTTGCAGCATCTCCACAATCTGCCTTAGAAAATGATATCAGCCTTAAAAAGGAAGAAGCCACCTCTACAGTGCCGGAAGAATTGTTCATTCCTGGAACTGTTTACTATCTAAAGAGGAACATTGACAGTCATAGTTACTGTAGAAATGGCAGAGGCGTGGAATATTTCACACTTTGGAAGAGACATTCTGGTGAACATTTCCAGAGGATAGTGCTTTCAAGCAACATAATCTCAGACCACAAGTGTGATAGCCATTACCATGCACTAAGAGATGTACTCAAAGCTTTGCCTGGGACAGATGAGGAGGGCATCTTTAGATAATTAAAAACCAATTATCATGTCAATATTTTTAATAAGATGTAAAATATTTTCAAATACCATGTTTTTCACAGTATCACACTCGATCAAAATATGTGCAGTAGTTAGCTACATGAAGGTTCTTCTGAGACACCATGTCATTGTAGATCATTAGTTCAATACTTCACGTCGTTCTCTAGAGAATTTTGCTATTGTAGTTGTTTAGTTATTTCTCAAAGTTATATTTCATTATCAAATGGAAATGGCTGGATTATAGAATCCTAACTTGATTGACTTTCATTTCCTTTTCCAGAATGTGAGGATGTCAAACATATTGCTTCGAGTAACCAGTAATTGGTAGTAATAATTGAATTAGATCAACTCTAAATCAAGTATACTAATGAATTTGGCTTAATGGAATTATCATATTATAAGTTTGGAAACTTTATCAGAATCAATTTAAAAAAAAAAAAAATTGAAGGTCATGAAGTTCCCATGAACCGACACTACTAAGCTTGCCTCTCCGACAATTAAGCTTCTGATATGGTTTATATAATGTGCAAGGGTGGAACTATCCCATATAACTGTAAGTAATGGGATAAGCTTCCCCACCATTACCAACCTGAAAAAAAGTAGTGGCTAAGTTAACATTAGCTTTATTCACACCCTATTGGGGCTTATAGCATCCAAGAAAAAGTTGAAAACCAAACTCAACAAGCATATAAATTAACACCGACTGCTAATGCTTAACATATATTTTTTATTTGATGGTTTATTTACACGCTTCCCTCAATTTAATTAATTTTCATATGGTTGTACCACACATAATATATCTAATAGGTACACGTAAAGGTCTGACCCTACTCGAAAATTAGTTGGAACTAGGGATGATAATGGGGACGAAAATTTTAATATCTTTATTTTTATTTCAAATACATAGAAAATTGATTTTTGAAAAATTGGTATCATTTTAAATTTTTTAGAAGATTTAGTTAGGGATAGTTAAAAGACTAGATATTTCGTTATTGTTTCTTTAATGCCTTCCCTTCCTACGAGGTCCAAAGAAATAGACCAACTTCATGCCCTTCTTTCCAACTTGAAAAACATTATTTAATACTTTTCGAGATTGTTGGTTGGATTAGATACAGTTTGAGTATTATTTCATATATATAGAGACTGAATATTCAATATAACTTCAATTTGATTTGATTTTAATTCAGGTCTTAGTTCAGTTGTAATAAAATATATGTTTTCGTTCTGAATGAAAATACTGGTATGATGGTTTGGGATGTTACTATTGCGTTTGAAATTTTTTGGATTTCAGTGTTGTTTAATTTAATTATCCAATTTGAAATTTCTTTGTTTCATGCTTAGCCTAATTTAAACCATTTAAAAAAGTGATTCAAATTTGAATTCAAAAATTTCAAAGTCAAATTTAATAGATTCTAACTCAATTTGTAAATCAATTTGAATTTATGTGACTCTAATTTGATTTGAATTAATTTGAATTTGGTAAGATTTTGATTATTAAAATATTTTAAATTTATTTAAAAATTAAAATAATATTTTTTTTAATTCAAAAAAATAAAATTATGAGTAAATAAACCCATTTCAATCAAAAGCTTGAAAAGAACATTAAAAAAATAATTCAATTTTTTTTATAGTTTGACATAATCACTTAATTTATCCAACTTAAAAAATATGATTCAAAATGAATTTGACCTTTTCTATAGTTCATATTTTCATATTTTCGTTATATTAACTATATATTTCCAATCAAATTTTATTGTTTTTCTATATGGGCTCAATAGTTAGAACATGAATATTATATATCACAATTTATAGCTTGCATGAGAGTATATTAAAGAGAGTTAAAAATGGAATGTAAACGAGATTAATGAATTAATGTTGTCTGTCAATTTTTTTATGATATAAATGGAGACTAAAAGTTTGCATCTGTTTATGTCCAAACGTTTATTTTTCTTAACCTCCAAATCGAAAGTTAAAAAATGGAATGGAAAGATTTTAAGCAATGACATTATAGTTTATACCTTTTTATTTAATTTCATTTCGTACTTTTTCACACTAAAAAAACTATCATGCAATATCTTTGTTAAACGTGCTCTTCTAGAATTTTGTCTATGGAAAAGGTCATACACAAAATTATACGATATGTATTCTTTAATAATGCAAGTTTCAATTGATTTTAGAAAAGAAAATCCTTAGAGTGTGTTTATTTAGATGTATTTGTTATCATTCATTAAATTTAACTTCTTATTGCAGCAAAAATTTCAGGTATTACTTCTGATTGAATAACCAATCACATCATGTATGTAACTAAAACATTTTGTTTAAGAAATAATTTTCTTTTTTTTTTATTTTTATTTTTTTGAAAGCAAAGCAAAGACTTGCATTAACTAAGAAAAGAACTAGAGTCCTGAAGTACAAACTGTTGAACAAAAACAGGAACATCCTCCATGAGGATAGACAACCCGTGTAAAGAGTGCCCAATTAGCTAAATTATGAGAGGACTTGTTGACATCTCTACTGACATGATTAAAAGAAATGGATAGGAAGTCCCTAAAATAATATGAAAATTTATAAATAGTGCTTGCAAGAACAAAATGATGATATATCTTTATCTTATTCATAGAATTTCAAATTTTGACTCGCTTTATTTTTCTTTATAATTTTTTTAATCTTCATATGTAAATGGCGTATATTTAATTAAACTGACAAAATAAAGTTTAAATTGTGATTGACATCATCATAAATAAAGTCTTCTTCTTTACAAATTATTTAATTTTCACGTAAATGATATATCTTTAATTAAAATGATAAAATAAATTTGAAGCAATACAGAAAAAATAAAAAAATAAAAAAAGGAAAACCAAATTGGGCTAGACTAAGAAATCTGAAAATGGATCCAACCCATCAATGAAATTTATTTTTTAATTTTTTTGGAAGTAGAAAGAGTAGATTAATCAGGTACAATTTTGGCCATAAATAGTTGCTGAAAAGAGGCGAGGAAGATGTTGGAGTGGTCACATAATATTGAATAAAAACAGACATAATGGGGCCTGACTTAATATATGACCCTTATATATATATATATATATATATATAGACACACACAACCCATAACAGATTTGTGATGGACTGCACTACACACAACATAACATTATACATATTTTATATACAGAAATTGGAAACAAAAGCATGTATTCTTTTTTGGCTGATTAAGAAACTAGTGTACAAGTTTCTTTTGGTCGGGGGAAAGTTTCAGTTTTCTACATCAAAACTGAAGTTCTAAAGAATATTGGACAAACTTCTAATATATTTTTAGTACAAGAACCTTGAGGTGGGGCTTCAATTGCTTCAAGAGTCAAGTCTAAGAGGAATTCATTCCATACTTTGAAAAAAGCTGGTTTAATTCACCCTTTTATATATGTATTATTTTTTAAGATTATGTTTGAACCTTTTTTTTTTCAAATTTACTGATAAACTTTTTTTTATCAATTATTACTAACAAAATGAAAACTACTCAACTAGATAAATAATTCCTATATCTTTTAAATATAACATCTTGGACAAAAATTTGTAGGAATTCGATGTAAGAATTTATTCAGGATTTAGTACATGAATTTAGAACACCATTTAATTATTAAGCGGAAGCAAAATTGCGTACATGTTTGCGCAGTAGATCTGAAAACGGAAACAAGTTGCATACCTTTTTACGTGTTGAATCTCAAACTGTTCTGTGTCATTATTCCAATTACTGAAAATAGAACACCCGGATAACAGGTCAGAAGAGTTAAAAAAGAAAGTTAAGTTTTCTTCTTCTTGACCTTCTCACAAGATGGCTACAATGGGTGTAGCAACTAGGGTTGTCAATCATCATGAAGGCAGGAGAGGAGACCTAGCCTATTTATAATAAGTTTATCAGGCCCACTCATCACAGGTTCATGTTAAAATAGGCCTACACAGACCGTCTTCCATATCGGCCCACAAAGGTGTCATAAGTCCATAACTTAATTTATCACATTTTAATTGGGTTTCCCCACAAATCAATAAACTATATTATTCAGTCCACTTTATAAATAATTAAAATAAACTCATAATTAATATTAGCCCACATAAAAAAATTTCAACATTCGAGTCTTGAACTAAATTTTAATCCATATTTATATAATTTTATAGAAATCAATTCCTAGGCATTTGATATAGTTTTTTATGTTTCCACTGTTGATTTATCTTAATTTGTTTTTACCTTTTCAATGTTAATATTCGTGTATTTATTGATCATATTAAAGATCACATGTTTTGATCTAAAAATTTAATTCAATTCATTCAAAAAATTGATTTGAATTTGATTCAATTCTAATTGAAATGACTTAAATATTTTTAGATCAAATTCAATCTGACCCGAACTCAATTTATGGATCAATTTGAATAAACCTAATCTTAACTCGACTTACAAATCTATCTAAATAATTTGATTTAAATTATTAAATATTTAAATTTTATTTAAAAATAAAATTCTTTTATTTAAAAAAATTAAATTGTGAATAACTCAATCTGTCCACAATCTAAAATGACTCAATTTAAACTTATCAAAAAAAAAATTATAACCCAAAATCAACTCAATTTAAAGATAACCTCACTCAAAATTGACTGAATTCATATACTACCTCTAATCAATATCATGTCCATATTTTCTAATTTTTATCCATCTACATTCATAAAATTTTGAATAGATTAAAACACAAGCAAGAGCTAGCACATGTCCTACACGTGCTTTCATAAATAACTATAAAAATGTGATAATTATTAGTATTATTACATTATTACCTACCATCTATCCCTATGATTGGTCAAAGAGTTCTTCAAATGAAGTTAACTTATGTCTTATAAACTCTCTTGGTTTCTCCAAGGTTGTCTCCACCTGTGATTCTCATCTCTCAGATACAAAAGTTAATTAAGTATAGAGTAATAAATTGGTCCAAGTATCATATATACATAGATATATTAATTTTGCACAAAAAAAAAAAAAAACAAAACCCTCTATTTATGTAACAATCTTGAACTTATTTTATTCAAATTGAAATGACAACCCAAAAATTGTCTTCAAGTGTTACTACTCAAAGCTTATATCATCACCATATATTATGGTTTGGACTTTGAATAAATGCCCCCCATTCAAAATACATACAAAATGTATAAAATTGCTCATAGGGTTTTAGTATATGGTCTTGAAAATGAAGGTTTCTAGTTACGTTTCTCAATCATAAAGCAACTGCATTTTCGTCTTCATTGATGTTGTCGGGGTCTAAATTGATGTTTGAACATATAATTATGGATAATATTCAAGGGACTTGTCAAGTGAATAAAAAATGGAGATTGGAGACTGTCATATGGATCATCATCATCTCCTCTTCTAGATTGAGAACAACTGAACAAGAAAACTCTACTATATATATATATATATATATATATATATATATATATTGCAATGATCCATCACACGTGCAACGGACCCATACGTGACCTAAGGGTGTCGGCTTGACTGGTCTTTAGAGGGGGCAAAGTTAGATCATCAAAAAGTCCATAGTCTTCCAATACATGAAGATGTATCATCCTTCAAAAGGATACAGCCAGACAGTGTGTTTTAATTTCAAGACTTTTTGTGGGTTTTCCATTCCTTTCCTTGTTTTGGATTTCTTTTGTTTTTGGTTACATCTACCTAATCTCTTGTTTTGGCAATCATCAAAATTTAATCCTACGTGCATATATTTATTATATAAACTTATCTCATTGGAGCCAACCTCGAAACTTTCTATGTCTCAATAATATCGCATACATTTCATGTGTCTGTGAGTTGATATATCATTTGCAAATTAATTCATTTACTTGTTGATTTATAGTTAATTAATTTCAAAATTTACAAATTAACATGACTTTAATAGTTTTAAACCGTTGTCAAAACTGCTACCATATATAATCATAAGCAACAATTCTAGATCCACTACAACAAAACTGTTGCATTAGCTTAAAAATACATTGGTGCCATTTACAAGAGGAAAATATAATCGTGGGCTGCCAGTTTAATTGAATTCTTAACAAATCCCGAGTATATATTATGAAACAACATTAATATAAATTAAATTAGTAAAGACATATATACTATACATGATCATAACTATCTAAGGATGGTTGATGAAGAGGCTAAGTCTATGCATATTGTTCAAGCCTATAAGAGGCTAGCTTTGCTCATTGGTCTATTCACACTTTTTAAAATTATCTAACAAAGAATATATATGATTCCATAAACAAAATAATTATTCTTTGATTATAATTTTAACTTTAGTTAATTATGTTTCATTAGTTTATCTGTTTGCACTCCTTATAATTATAAAAATTTATTTTTGATCTCAGATTTAATTTTCTTTTTGCTTTTTTTTATGATGAAAAAATAATTCTCATTCATAAAATATCAAATATAAAATTATTAATACATATAAAAATTAAAGTTTATTATCCATAACAAATTATATTGATACTAAATATATTGCATTTGATTCAAAAAGTGATGATCTCCTTTTGTAGAAATGCAATTATGTTGATAGAGTATTAAATTTTGTATAACAGCAATAAGTACACTCCACTCAGTGGCTCTATTAAGTTACAACTCGATATTTTTATCTTCAAATGAGTCCAATTAAATTATTATAAAAAAACATATTGATCGTTTCAATAATATTATAAATCAATATCATAAAGGGATAATAATAACTTTCATATAAAAAAATCACACTTTCATGAAAAGAATAATAAAAAACCTCTCATTAGAGTTATAAATTAAACAAGCAAAACTATAGAAATCTATAAAAATAAATACATATTTACATTTATTGAAATGAAAAATAGATAATATAGTAAATAAAATAATGAAGTTGGGATACCGCCAGCAATTTAGCTGGCGGTGCCCCAAAGATAAGTAAAACAAAAAAAACTTTGAAAGAAAATGTGAAAAGAGAATATAGCTAGGATTTGACAAATTGTATTGGTTTAATTTTCTTCTCTAATAATATTGTAAGAGTTTCACTTTTATTCTAAAAATTAAAGAGAATAATTTACCTCTCGTGATGCAACTCACCACTCATCAAGTGTTCAATCAATTAAAAAAAAATTAAAATTTTTTTTAAGGTTAAGTTTAGACGGTTTATCTTCTCAAGTAGAAGTTGATTTTAATTTAATTAATTTGATGAAGCAATAATTTTAAAATTAAATATGAGAAACATTCTTATAGAATTATATTTATTTTGTCACCTAGTGTAAAGGTTAAATCAAATTCTTAAAGAGCTCATACACAGTATTTACTAATTTATGTTATATATACTTACTCTTACGACATCAATTAAACCAATCCCTATTATGCTAATCATATGGGAAGCTTCCTTTGAGATGATTCAAGTCATATAAAATTATAAAAGTATATTAGCATTGGTACAGTCATAATTCATGATGTGATTATTTTGACTGAAGTTTAGTGTTTTTCTTCATATTTACTGTAAACCCCAAAAAAAAATGTCTTTCAAAAAAATAAATAATTCATAGTAATAGGAATACATATTAATTGACCCTTAATTTGTCCTATTATTATTTTATTATTATTATTATTGCCCTCCTGTTCTCGACGTCCTCCACTTGGTCGTGACGTGGCACATGTTCTTTGTGGGACCCACTTAGTGCACTCGTGCGGCGTGGCAGCTGGAGGACCGCGAATGCCAGTACAATTTTTTTTTTGTTTTTATTTTTTTATATTAGGCACGTGCACGCCAATCCCCAGGAATAATAAGGACCCCTTTTTTAACTAACTTTATAAATTAATAATTGATTTTCTTTTCTTGCGACATTTTCATTTAATATAATAATTAGTTGTCATTGTATTATGTTTATAATTAGTCACTATATAAACTTTTTTTAAAAAAAAATTGAGATGGGTTGTGTGTGTTTAGCTTATCAAACAAAAATCACAAGTTTCACACTCACTAGATTGCAAATTGATATGAATTGCCTCATCAAGCTTACTTTGCTTTCTGAAAAAATCAAAGTCACTCACTCACACAATTAAGGTCATGGGTTTGAAATATTCCCTCTTGACATGTACATAAATGCATTTAACATTTGTGATTTCTCAATGGGGTTTGAAATATTCATAATGCTCATGATTTTGATTATACATCTTAAGGTATTTTTTTTAGCCTTGAGATTTGTTTAATTTAGTTATTGCTAATTGATAGCTGATTATTGATTACTGTTTGTATATATAATTATTAATATAGACATAAATTTTAAATAAATAATATTTAAGGATATATTTATCTTTTTTATAAAAATAAATTTAGTTATAAAAAAGAATTTATTGATAAAAGTTCTAAAAATATATATATATATATATATATATATATATTAAATAATGACTCGTTAAATAGACTATTAGTTATTATGTCTTATTTTGAACTACAACTAATATACTAATGAAATATATATTTCATATTTTTGTAAACCGAAAAGTAAAAGAATTCTTAAAGGAAAATATCCTTAATTACACGTAAAAGTTTTAAACCCCTCAAGTTTGATTAAAGGCTTTGTTTTCAAGATTACCTCAATTAGATTTAACATTGTGTTTGTTATAAATTAATTTTATAGAATTTATTTGAAAATCTACATTTTATGTGTTTTGTATAAATGAAAATTTCTTCTGAAATTTTATTTCATTAAACACTTGAAATTAATTATAACTAAATCAAATTCTATCAAATTTGATAAAATTTATAAATAAATTCTAAAGTAGTAAAGTTTTTTCATTGTGATAAAAATACCTTTAGTTAAAATATTTTTTTAGTTTATTTTCTTTTTTCTCCTTTATTTCTTACACTCTCTCTCTTTTATTTCTTCCTTCTCTCTGGTTTTCTTTTATATTCTAAAAAATTGAAAGAAGTAACACAAAGACATTTTTGTATAGTACAATATTTTATTAAATTCAATACTTGAACCAAACACAAAATTTATTTCATTTGAAATAACTTTAAAATTTCTCAAATAATAATAAATAAATTAGAGCATTAATTTATAATTTTTGAACACATAAAAATATTTAAAAAGGCATTAAAGGTGATAACATCTAGAGAGGTGGTATATGAGAAAGTAGAAACAATATTATATCTTACATATATATAATATGAAAAATATCAATGTATAATTAAACAAATCTATATCCAAATTTTGTGTTATCACTTTAGATGCTCTATCATTTTTAGTATTATCACTTGTTAATAATGTGATTGTAGAGGTTGGGTGCTTGGTACGGAATAGTATATATATAGAACATGTCTTGCACTTTGTTTGAACCAAAATTATTCTCTCTTTCTACAGACCAAATGGTGTGGTAGGACATGCTTCTTTCTTTCTATTAGTCACTATTAGCATTTGGACTAACCATATACATTTGGAATTTCCTATTTATTAGTGTACACTATTTTTGGTTAAAAAAAATAAAGGATTAAAAAATTTAGATGTGATTTGTTCATCCATATGAGAAAAAAAAAAAAAAGGGCATAGAAATTATGAAGATTTGAAATTTTATATTTATGAGGCAAGTGTTCGATCACATTATTAATTTAATAATGAAATATTTAATTTTTTATGATTTTCTATATGCACTTTTAAAATTTTGATATAAATATTATTAAAATTATTAGAAATTGGACTCAAAATAAATTGCATTTGACACTAACTTAGTCGTCTACTTAATTAATAAAACTTTGATTTAGTGATATTGAAATTTTTTGTGAATTTGATTTTTTCTAGAATAATATAAGATCTTTTTATTCATAAATAGTCATACAACATTTATAAAAATAATAATAATCTTATAATTTAAAGTATCAATAAGAAATCAATCTTTAATACTATTAATACTTGCACATTATCTCAATTCTGAAATCATAGTTTTATTTTCACTATAACTATTTTTCAATAACTTTACATTTTTATCAATTATAGAGTTCTCATTAAATATGGTGTTATAATACGATGTGAACTGAAATTTATATAGTATGCCAAAACAGATTTAATAAATAATATCTAATAATATATCATCGTATATTACAAAACAATCAATTTCAAACTACTAAAACTCTAAAAAAAATAAAATAAAATAAAATCTCCCACAAAAAGAGATAGAATAATAAAAGTGTGAATTCGATTTGATATTAGAGTTTTTTTAAAAAAAAACAAAAGGGAAAAAAAAAGGTGATGCTGAAAGAAACTGTATGAATCAATAGATATGTGAAATGTGCATGTTATGCCCTCTCGCCCATAACTCGATTTTTAGCAATCAGTGACTTTACCGACCAATTACGAGATTCGATCGAAACTCTTATGTATCATTCATTCACAAAAGAACACTACAGTATTTGGAATCTATATGTCTGTCCAAACGTCTAAATATAATAATAAATTAACCAATTCATACTTACATCACATTCCTTCTAGTCTGTTTCTGTCCATGCCCTCTGCCATTGCAATCCAATTTTTATTTCAGCAAAATTAAGTCATGAATCATATTAATGGTCACCAAACTTTAATCATAATTCTATTATTTCTCAACTTTTAAAGTTTGTTCAATTTAATTATCACAAATATTTTATTAAAAGCTATTCAAGCACTAAAATGATGATAAAATAATCAGATAATCAAGTCACAATATTTATGGATGCGCCAATTATATTCTTGTATCATCTTTTTTCTGATATACAATGAAATTGAACGACAATCTAAAAAATTATACTTAAAATTAAATTATTCATAAAATTATTCCACTATACTGTCATAAAAGAGTTTGAATTAATTTCTTGTAAATTAAACAACAAAATGAAATATATGTTAGCTTATTCTTTTGTTCTAATAGAGATGAAGTTTATCTATTTTCAAAAGAAATGGAGCACAAGAACCGAAAAACAGAAAAGCAAAAAAGAATAAAAGATCCTTGAAGAATAAAAATTCTCTACCATACTCTAAACAAAAGTGTATAGTCTTCTCAAAAAAAAAAAAAAAAAGGTATAGTGAGAGCGATGAGTTAATAGCTAGTTTGTGCTGCTTTTAAGAGTAGTTGAATATATACATTATTATTATTATTATTATTATTATTATTATTATTATTATTGTCTAATGTAATTTAAAAATGTCTTATTGTCACCAAGATAACTCTTCCTTTTCATGCTTAATTAAGTGGCCAACAAGTACACATGACTTATTAAAGCTACTGCCCAATGGTGGGATTAATGGCTGCCAATGAGGTTAAGGCCATGCACAACCCTTTGTAAATACGTCCACCTGTGTTTCGCAGTTGTGGTCCATAGGACATATATAGTTCTACCCTTGTCATTATCTTTGTATTTTTTGGGATTAATTGATTAAGCGATATCAATTAATATAAGCCACTTTTGAGCATCAAATCAATTGGGTGACTTGAAATGCCTTATTCAGAGACACAATAAGCGTACATTAAGATCATCTTGTAGGGCATTGACTAGCAACCGAACAAAATAGGAAAAAGAACACATAAAGCAAATGGAAGCAAAAAAAAAATGATCAATTTCTAATTTCCCATTATGGGTTCATTAAATTATTTCAAGAAATAGACCATCGACCTCTGGTTGTAGTCCATTCTATAGGTACACCTTAGTGCAGTAGGAATGACTTGTCCATTGAATCCTCCCAAGAGACCCAACAATAAGTCCTCGATAGCCACAACAAACTAAGTGAAAGAAACAAGGCCATGAACTATCTCAAATGTTAGGTTTTAACATGAATCATTATTCCCGCCCCCCCCCCAAAAAAAAAAAAAAAAGAAAGAGAAAAGGTGTCATGATTTGGATTTCGTAAATTATAATATTAATTGTGATCGAATTGAACTAGTATGCTTGTAAATAATTGCAGGTAAATCATGAATTTGAAGTCCAGACTTTTATTTTGACTGACATTTTTTACTCATTTTGAAAATTTAACTCAAAATTATTTCAAAAAAATTAACTCGATTCGGAATTAAAAGTTTTAAGTTGATTATGTTCAATCCATAAATCAACTTGATTAATATCATTTAAATTATTAAAATATTTAAAAATAAAATATTTTGAAAATCAAAATTGTGAACTCAATATGAAATTTAAAAATAATCCAAAATTACATGATTTTTTCCATACACGTTGATTCATTAACTTGATTTGTTATAACTAGAAGTAACTTTAATCTGAATTTACTAAAAAAATGTAATCCAAAATTAATCTAATCTAAAGTTTACCCAAATGAATTTATTTTCTACTCTATTTTTGCCCAATCAATTGATAATTTAAAAGATATTTTTTTTTTTAATCATGCATAATCAGTTGCAACTTGCAAGACTTATTGGGCTAATAATTGAATAACTAAGCATCTACCTCCTAATCTAGGAAATTTTTAGCTTAAATCTAAATCCTATAGCCTTAATTAATGGGCTTTTAGTACATATCTTTTAAATATTTCTAACCTACCCAAAAAAAAAATGTTACAAATGAAATCTTCCAGATTACATCTGTAGAAAAACGTAAATTTATCTCTTCTTGAATTAGAATATAATCTATTTATCTATATAGGAGGTTAAGTTGGGATGTCATTATTAGGATTGATTGTGGGGCCAAAGTGCACATTTAGGCAAGGTCTACATGTTGGTGCCTATATGTGACAGAAGGAAGTGATTGGAAATGATTAATGAATATATATAAGATTAGTTAATGATATAATAATACTGTATTGCTAGACAAGTTGTGACCTTCAAGGCTTAAAGAAATCAAAGATCAGAAAGGAGAAAAACTGTGTGTGTGTGTGTGTGTGTGTTTATTGTGCTATTTGCTCCCCTTTGTAGTCAAGTGTTCTATTCCAGTGTCACTATCTTTTGTTTCTTTCATTTTTGGAATATGCTTCCTTTATGGTCTGATTATCTATACTTAATCAGTGTTTAAGAATCCCTTAATCACAACCCTCCAATTAATGTGAAACACAACAATATATATATTTGTTCCCAGATGGACCTAAGTTGAGAGATCTTGAAATAGTGAACTGTCCTAAACTTAACGGTTTAAATTATTCAAATGTTCATATTCTCTCACTGATCATTTCTTTTCATAAAACAAAAATTGTTATTGGAACCATAAATTTTGCTCAATTTAATAAGGATGATAAGCTTTCACCCTCTTTTGAACGGTAATTATAATAGATGGGTTTCCTACCTTACATGGAATATAAGTGTCTGGCTAAACCTAAGATGTGTCAGCTTTGTGTAGGATTATTTATGGAGGATGATATATTGGAACATGACCTGTTAACCTAATCAATCTATGTTGTCTGATTTAAGGTCCCATACATATTCAGCTACCTCAACTCAACCTGATTTCATCTGTCAAGGATTTGGCACTTTTAATTAACAATAAATACATCCTGGGATATTTGCAAAATTTAACATATTAAATGTGTTCTTCACATGTTAGGAAGGTTCAGTTGCACTGCCATTCTGCCATTCCCAATGGTATAGGTTAATTTGTACAATAATTAACTTGATCAAACTATAATGATCTTTTCTTAATTATTATATTTTCACTCAGAATCTTTCTCGTTAATCATGTCTCTTTTCTACCATACTTTGAAAAAAAAAAAAATTGAAACTTGATGCAGTACTAATTAAGATTGTATGTTATGAAGGAAAAAAAAAATAACAGAAAAGACCTTCTTGCATTGCAAGGAGAAACTGCATAGCATACGTCTAATCCTAACTAAAATGCCTTTTTTTTATGGGACACTTTCAATCTTCTATGCAATATAAAGTCATAATCGTTATACTAAAAAATTATTTAACTTTTCTTTTTACAAAAATGACAGTTACGTTAGAAATATAGTGATCATCACACTGACACTTCTAAAAACATCTCACTATATCGATATATCGAAGCTAAAATTTAGAATAAGCCATAAGACATAAATCTACCACAACTCTCAAGCCATAGTAAATGGGATTTCAGCTCTCAATCTTTTACAACTAAATTTAGGAGTAGGAGAGTCATTTAGAAGTCATTCAATTTAGGTTTGAGTTATCTAAATATGTTTACATTATAGAAAAGGGTCAAGTCCAGTTGAATGATTAGAATGCTAATTACTTTCTTGCCTAATACATCTGATTTGGACCATATTGTCTCTCTCTGTAAGTTAAAACCCAATTAAGAACTTAATTACAACATAGGGAAAAAACAAAAATTATGAGTAGTCTACGTGCATTCAAAACACTTATCATATAGTTATTTTATTTCACTCTAGTCTAGTAATCCTCTGTTTTACAAGAGATCCTACAAGTATATTAAAACTGGGAAATGCATGTAGTAATAACATAGTAATCAAATATTGAAACTATAATAAATCCAATCATGAAGCAAATAGAAATGGGTTTGGTTTATGCTAGCTCTTTTGTCGTTTAAGAATGTTAAAAGGAATCTCATTTTGACTGTATAAAAATTTAAGATGGAAGATAATTTTTTTATTTTATTTTTGTGAGGAATAAATAATGAAATATGTAGCCCATTGAGGGAACAAATTGTGATTAACAATTCATTATTATATGATCCACCACCCTCATCCTCAAGTGTTTATAACCATAGTCATAATGCTTTGCACAAAGCTGAGAAACAACACATCCAAAAATTAAGAAGATCATAATATATATCAACATGACTGGTTCTGGTTCTCCTTGTGGTGCCTGCAAATTCTTGAGAAGAAAATGTGTAAGAGGCTGTGTTTTTGCACCTTATTTCTGCCATGAACAAGGTGCTACACATTTTGCAGCCATCCACAAAGTTTTTGGTGCAAGCAATGTGTCAAAGTTGCTTGCTCACCTTCCTGTCAGTGATAGATGTGAAGCTGCTGTTACTATTTCTTATGAAGCTCAAGCCAGGCTTCAAGATCCCATCTATGGCTGTGTTTCACATATTTTTGCCCTTCAACAGCAGGTTTGGATCATACCCTTTTGAGTTCTGACCTTGTAAATACAATTGATATTGTCCAAACCCTAATTACTAATTTCTCTCTATACTAATTTGAATAGAATTTTTCTTTTGTTGATTACAGGTTATGAATCTGCAAGCGCAACTTGCTTCTCTTAAAGAACAAGCAGCTCAAAGCTTGATCAGCAATGGGTGTGCTTCAACAGCAAACCCTAGTAAGGACTATGCAAAACCATCACCGTCTTCTTCTTCTCTTCCACAAGATCTTCAAAGCTGGTTTCAGCCAGATAGTAATAGTAATTCAAGCATGGCGTCACAGTTCACTATTCCAAGCCTCATTGGAAACACTGCTAGTGCTTTTCCGTACGGTGGAAATGGGGTCGTGGAATATCCGTACTCCATGGGAAATTATGGGAATTCTTCAACAACTAGTACTTCATTTGATAGCTTTGAAGATGCTTCTTCCTTTGACATGCAAAATGACAACAGGCAACGGAGTACTTATCAAGATTGTGATGATCTCCGGTCGGTGGCCTTCGGGTATATTCAGCACTCATGAGGAGGCCTTTGTGAAGGAGGTGAAGACAGATATATACTGTCTCAAAATTTTTGCTGCTGCATACCATGAAACATATGCACTTTTGTTGCTATAAATAAAAAGAAGCTAGGAACCCTAAAAAATGTTCAGGCAAATTAGAAACCCTAAAATTCCACCCTCCCTATTTTCCTTTTCTTTAGTGTAGCTAGTGCAATCTTGGATATCCGTAGAATAATAATAGTATCATTTCTATGAGAAAATTTCTAATCTTTTTTTAGTTAATTGAATTTTCTTTGATCATAGACCTATATTAAAAGTACCTAAGTTTTTGACCTAATAAAGACAATTATGTATTGCCTGCTTTTTTCCCCAATAGTAAATACAAAAAGAAATTCTCTGATATGATCTTGCTGGATTAACATTAACTCTTTTTTATCCTTCATTAGAAAATTAATGTGAAAGGCCGACAAATCCATGAGATTTTCTCATCAGAGCACTGTTTATATTCACAATAACATAGCTGAGATAACATATATTTAGTCATGGAAACTTGGTTTCTGCTCAAGGAAATGGCTAATCTACATATACTTGTACTGAACTGAACTGGAACACTGACCATTGAATATGAAGTTTTGGTGCATAACTCCATTTGATGAGGAATGCTTTGTTGAGTAGCGATCAAACATGAAAGAAAGAATCTAGAATACAATTTAATTAATTGTGTTAATTATAAAGAACTAATGCCTCGTCCTCATAAGAGTGTGTTTTTGTATAAATATATATGATCCCGAGAAAGTTAAAGTATTAATTCCCTCAACATATCACAGATTGTTGGGATTAAACCTAATATAATCTTGCCTTCATCCATTGCTTGATTCCTTTTTCCATTTGTTTGTTTTCCTCTACTTGGTGATTGCTTAACAAATACATTTTACAATTTTAATGCACATTGTCCAAAAAGATAAAGAATTCTGCTATTACTATTAGTTTAATTATTTCTATCATCTGGTGGGATAATCAAAATCTCTACACCATTTGTTAATTAATTAGTGCATTAATATATTTAACAATTTCATCAGCTCGATCTTCGAAATAAGGGCAAATGATATTAGCTTTGTTGAATGTGATCCTCGGGATGCCTTAAAATTTGAATTAAAAAGCTGTTAATTCTTTGTTTAAAGATTTCTATATATGCTTCCATTGGAACTTGCTCTGTGTTATATTGTTTATTCTTTAGTACATGATTGAGCTTCTCTCATTGTAACCCTCTTCATGCAATGGCTTGCTTCTTGTGTATTATTTTTGTAATGACACCATTAAGTTGGTGTGACATCACACTAAATATGCATATACACTTGACTAGATAATGTCTTGACCAATATTATATGCAGATAGCAGCATATACTCTTGACTAGATAATGTCTTGACGAATATCATATGCAGATAGCATCATAAATATAACATAATAAGAAGTTTGATGATTCACTGATAGAACTTTAAAGCTGTTAGTTGCATACTGTATTCAGGTAAAATGTTCTCTATTGGAAGATGGTGAGAAGTTCTGAAAGAGTGAATTTTTCATGGTTGGTGAGAGGAGAATCTGTTATTTGTTGTCAAAGCCTTTGGAGCAGAATCCTGATGACTCACTGCTAGTAGTTTGCAAATGCTTTGATTTGGAAGATTGATTGATTGTTAATTCTCCATGTTAAATGGAAATGCCTTTGTTTTTTGCTGTTGCTCAATGATTATGAGAGCACACAAAACTCTTTAACATTAACTATGTATACATTTTCCATTTTGCCAGTTAATTATGTGTTATAGGCCTTCTTGATTGGGTTGGTGTAAGTCATGATGCCTTATTAGAGTACACATGAGAAAGATAATTTGATTAAATTGAAGCAAGTATCTCTTGTTTTTATCATTGCTTAGAAGAGCAGACCCTTCCTCTTTTACTTTTTAAGATACCTCAGGTTGCAAGTTACTTCCATTTGAGATTATTAGAAATGCACTGTTAGTAGTTAATTTGAACTTCTCTAGGTTGAGTATTAATGCAAAAAAAGGCCACAAACCTTCTGCACTTTGAGCCGTTATGAACAGAGTTCCTTGTTAACTAACTCTCCTTCTAGGCTTAAATTGAAAAACTGGTGCATTAAAAGGCAAGAAAAGAAGGAAAGGAAAGAAAATAACTTTCTGGTCTCTTTTGGTTCATTGAATGATATGGGCATGGAGAGTAAAATAATTATTCAACTATCTGAATAGCTATTTGTAGTTTTGATTTAAATTTAAATGTGGAAGAATCAGTTTGTGAAAAAATAATTCCCACGATTTCAAAATTCAGAATGTGTAATAATAATAATAATAATTATTATTATAAAATGAGTATGTATCTTATTAGTGACAAATGGTTATTTTATATCATGAAATAGCAATTCCATTCTACTAATGAAAAAACCAGTTTATAGATAAATTTCACGCTGTGTTCAAATGAAATTAAAGATAGGACATGGACCAGGGAACACATTGCAAGCTTACCACTTAGCCCATTATGCACATAGTTGATTCACAAGAGGATATCAAGGCATAAGCCCAAGTATCTACCAAGCCAGGCTTATTTAAATTCATTTGGGTTAATTATCTTTCCCTTTCTGTTTTCTAGGGTACATTTAGACTAGGTTAATTATCTTTGATTATGCCCAACATAGCCTGATTAACTGAAATTTAGTGTGTATAGCAGGATCATGTGGTTTTCCTCACTCCTCTGCCTCACAAAATCTTCAATTCCATATTTTGAGAGAATACCATCAGTGGTTAAATTTTGGAACCACCAGCTACAGAAGGACAAGAAGACCACTCTTCAAGTGCTTATAAACCACAGAAAGTTCGCATCCGCTAAGCAGTCCAGAGTTCAATGGTCAAGAAAGAAATCATAATGTACACGTATGTATATAATAGTATTCATCCAGAGGTTTACATGAGAAGTTTCATAGAGGATATCTATGTGTTAAACATTTAAAAGATGAAAATAATGTCATTTTTTAGACTTGCAGATTTACCAGACCTAACAGTTTTAACTACTTCCATGCCTTTGATGGAAAGTTGCATTAACCATCGACCAACTGGTGATGCTTTTCCTCCTCTTTGCTCAGGTCACTCCATAACCCAGATAGTATATGGAGCACCATTATTTCGGCTTGTTAGACTAGGAATTTGAGCATGAACACACTGAAACTAAATAAATTATTCGAATTGGAATTGATATTGTTTGGCCAGTTCAATTTAATTTTTTATTATACTTTAATTTAATTTTAAAAAAATTTTAATTTTCAATTTTTAATTTGATTTACTCTATAAAAAACTGAATAAATCGAATTTACTAAAAAAAACTAAATTATAAAATTTAAAATAAATTTCTAAAATATATATAATTTTAATCCAATCAAACTAAACTTTATGAATTCAATTTGAATTAGTTTATGAACATAATTTCAATTTATTCAGTTTAGTTTTTTAAAAAAATTCAGATCAATTCAATTTTAAAAAAATATAAAATTCAATTAGTTTAATGGGCTAAATAAACCAAACTATCACCCCCCAACAGATCAGAAGGAATGGTTGGTTTTCCATGAACAGCATGCAATAACTAAGACATAGGATAGCTCTATCATCCACCATTTAAATTGTGGTGCTTGTTAATCTATTGCACAACATTACAAAATGTACATGACAAACTATATCTCTGTATATCCAAAATTAAACATTGTAGAGCATGCCTACCTCTAGAGTAGATGCATGGGGTACACTTAGTGCATAGGCTGGCGCCCTGCTGTTCCTCCTTAGGAACTCAAACCCATAATTAAGTACAAGTTTCTTCACCATGCTAGATCCTTGTTTGGCTCTCACATATGAGTGCCCTAGTATGTAAGCAATCCCTGCTTCCCTAGCCTCCATTAGTTCGTGCAACTCATCCCTCACAACCGCGTCCATCTTCGGGCTTTCGGGGATGATAAATCTCACTCTCTTCCTAGGATGGGTCACGGGTGGTGATCTTATCTCTCTCAACTCTGATGTGCCAGCTGACTCAATGTTATCAGCATCATCCTCACTCAATTGGATTCCATCTGTGTGTGTAGAACACGTCCCAACTACTGTCATTTTATCATTTTCCTTTCCCGTAACAGTATTCTCACCATTAGTTTCCATGCTCCCTGAGTGAATAAACTCTGCTATACTACATACAAGATCGTTCTCAAACTCAATATCATCCTTGTGAACATCGCGATATCCATAACGTACAATGCACCTATAAAGCCTGTATTCTCTTGGGCCAATATGACCTATTAGAAACCGCTCCTCAGGTCTAACATGTGGAACTGGGACGGATTTAATGCATAGGAAGACTAAAACTTGATGGAATGCTGGAAGGTTGGTAACAAAGTGTGAGAAGATTGCTGGGATTCCAGACACAAGTTCAGTGTGTATGAGGCCAATTCCCCGAACACGCACAATGCCAAGGCTCGGACCCAAGCCTAGAAGCCAGTTGATAGAGACCTGGTTTTGCACATCAAATTCATACCTTTTGAGAGTGCCATAATGCCAGACACACATAATGATCAAGAAGATGAAAGAAAGTGCAATCGGGACCCATGCACCTTCAAGGAACTTTATGAGGGAAGCAGTGAAGTAGAGAGCTTCAATTGTGCCAAAGAAGAATACAAAGCATATTGCAAGAAAAACACTCTTGTTCCAGCATAAAACAATAACCAGAGACATTAGGCAGGTGGTAACCAGCATAACAGTGATAACTGCTAAACCTGTTCCACAAGAGAAGCAACTTGTTAAAGAACATTCACAAGAATCGAGAAAAATAAACTCACAAAATTCCTGCTATGAATTGTACCAAAATTTTAAGCATTGTAATAATAATTTTTTTTATAAGAAATTAAGTTTTCTTAAAATGGTTTTTTCTTTCAGAATATGGACATCTTAAATAGAGAGAATAATAGTGCATACTTTTTTTATTTAATTACGTAGTTAAATAATGAATTTTTTTAGTTTAAGTTTGAAATACAATATTTAGAACGATGTAATAAAAGACAAATGATATGATATTGTGACTGCATATAGTACCATGAATAGTAGATTAGTCAAGTTATAGTGCAAAACTTAATGTGGTGATTCCTTTATGTTAGTAGTAATTGCTAATTGTATATATTGTTCTCTAACTATATGGCTACGTTTCACTCATTATACAATAAAATTTGAAATGAATTTAGAATGCATGAATGTCAAAATTACTGCAATTTGCTCGTTTAATGCCTATGCAACACATAATATTAATATATTATCTATTCTATAGCAACATATTCTAAAAGTTAATATCCTAAATTAATTTTATTTATGATTTAAATCTAGAATATATGCATACACATTAATAATTATTTTCAAAAGAAAAAGAAAAATTATGGAGATTGCATAAGGGAGGGTAAAACATGAGTTAATGACAGCATTGAACATCACTAAAAGCAAATCCATAAAAACTAATCCTACATGGTACATCAATCAAAAAATAAAGATGAAGTGGATGACTAATAGCATAGGCATTCCTTAGCTTTTAGTTATATTATATTGATAGATATAACAATAACATTTGGTATATATAATTCATTTTGCTGATAATAATCCCTTTACAAAATAATATAAAATCAAATGATCTGAATCAATCAAAATTTTATGGCAGCATCATTAAAGTTCTGGAGAAACTGCTCTTGAACCAAACCTGTATCATTTTTAATATGCTTTATATAGACCTAAATACAGCATATTCCAAAATTAATTTTCAGTCAAACAAGTATCAGCACCTCCTTTATATTCACAGAAACAACAAAATTAGATTGCCACATTTATCATAATCATAAGACGCCATATAAATGAGACTGTTCTTGTAGTCATACCTGAGGCGTTGCCCAAACGTTTTGTATCCCTGAAACCAACCGTGACAGCCAGGCATAATAGCATCAGAGTCCAGTTAATCTCTGGGATGTATATCTGACCATGGATTTTGGATGATGTGTGGACAATTTTCACTCTGGGGAAGCAACCCAAAGCAGAGCATTGTTTGACGATTGAGAAAGTTCCAGTGATGATAGCCTGGCTTCCCACAACAGCAGCAAGTATGGCTATGACTAGAACTGGCCATCTCAATTTATCTGCAAAGGAATTAGGTAGCTTCTGGTTAGCTGAAATTTTCACAAATCAAAATCATATAACCTCCAATAAAAAAATTTCCGAAGGCGTATACCTGGTACAGATACATAAAATCCAATTATGTAATCACTATCAACAAAATGATGCTTAGATAGATACGCAGCTTGCCCCATGTATGCAAGAACCAACGATGGATATACCAAAGAAGTGAAAGCAATCTGGAGACATGTTAAGGTCCATTAGACAAAGTTAAATTTAAGATGGTAGAGGCTTAAGAATAGCCAGCACGCAAGCCTGTGCTATACACAGGCATTATGTTTTCACATTAAATATCTTAATATATAATGATTCAAAGAATTTGAGAGAGTCCTCCGACTTTCTCCAAGCTTCCACTTTAATATATAGTATATTGATTGATATGAGTGCTTTTTTAGATGTTCTTTTAGCCATTATCATTAAGCTGAAAGAGGGGAAAAGCTAGACATAAAACTCTGAATGGTTTTACTGTCCAAAGACCAAAACCCTAAGAGAATATGAAAGTTATAGATATTATTTATCCTAAACAAAAATATTTTTCTCAGATAACTAAAGATGCATCGTGGAATAAAATTTTATAATGTGAGACAAATGCATGAGTAATTTAAGCCGCATTTCTCATATTAACATCGCCAATAGAAGTTGCCACAACCCACCAAATAAGTTTGATGAGGCAATTAAAAGTCTGAAGAAAATGAAATCCACGACAATGTCAACTATCGTATCTAAAGAAATTTATTATTTCATGATAAAAGAAATGGCGACTATCATGAACCAAGGAGGTGGCAGCATTTGTAGTGAATATACATCAATGAATAATAAGTTACATCAAGCACAATGTAGCATTGACACATGAAATCTATACAAAAGTATCCATGCAGTGCATGATTTCCTAAGAGGGGTGGCCACAGGCGGGAGTGGGAGTGGGAGTAGGGAAGGAGAAAAGGCCCTTAAAATCATGTTAAAATTATTGAGTTCAATTTATTTTATATTGCCAGGGAATGTAGTGTGCGTATGAAAAAATCAAAAAATATGTTGAGCAGAAAACTTTATAAGGAGCTCCTAAATATCAAGATCCATAAACCTAGTGGATTGCTTCTAATTGGCCCTTACTCTCCTTACAGTGTCAAAGCTAGAACAGAATGCAAAATGAATTGTTGTCTAATACTTTTTTAAAGTACATACCTTGATTGACAATTGAGAAAAGTGTCCCAGATCAGCAAACATAGCTTCTGAGCCTGAACAATTAAAAGGTTCATTAAAAAAAACCATACGCAACCATGTTGCTTATAGACAGCCTGCAGACACAGTGAATCAAATACTTACCTGTTATGCACAGCAAAATCCCCCCCAAGGACATCCAACCTCCTCTTTGAGTCTTCCTCAAAAACTTGTACATATAATATGGAGATAAAGCTTCATACACATGAGGATTCCAGTGTATGATATTATATATCCCAATAGCACTGATGCACAAAAGCCAAGTTAGAACCACAGGTGCAAACAAGAACCCAACCCTGTGGGTGCCATAATGTTGAAGGGCAAACAAGCCAATCAGTATGATGCATGCAACTGGAACTTCTACATCTGCAAAGTTATTGAATTTACAGGAGCAAATGTTACTTTAGAAGGCAAGTGTTTTAAAGTAAAAATGAACTTAATACGCAGTTGTGGCAGTAAGATAAAAGCTAACAGTAGTAGCAACAGCAATAAAAGCAGCATGGATGACCATGTACTTATCATGTTAGCAGAAAGCATTGTCAGTATTAATATCTTGTGAATCATAGAAAGCATTACCATATCAAACCCTCATATGGACAATGAAGATAATTCTGTTAGTCCCTCACACAGACTATAAGTTGTTCTCTCTGTTATAAGAAAATACTCACATAATCTCATTTGTACCATAACGATGATAGTTACATGCAACTGCACCAATATCAGGACTAGCAAAAAAAAAGTCTTTGGATGCAACTCAATAATAGCGTAGGCCAGCTAGCAGGTTAGACTATGTTAACAGTGCCCGTGAAACATACCAATGAACAGTAAATGAAATAGTAATTTAGACATCGTAGGAATTAAGCTTCACATAAAAACTTGGGAGTCACACCCAAAGGCATCACACTTATAGTTGAATTGCATCTTATAATTTCCATGATTACATGCTTTTCACCCCAAGGCCTCTTGGACACATCCTTATGAACAGATGGAATGTTAAAAGCTTCCAATATGTCAGCACATTTCCAATATGTCAGCACATACTTATTTAATCGAACTCACGTCCCATACTCTCTGAACCTCCATGCAAGCCTTGACTTGTTCAACTACTTATACAGTTGTATCCCACCTAGAACCCAAGCCACTTACAGAGATGACCTACCAACCATTATGAATCAACCAACTTGTGCTCCTGAGAGTTGAAACCTGTTAGGTAACAATAATGGCTCCACCATTCAAAGCAGAGGAAATTTAAACACAAAGAAGCGTTGGCAAGACGCAATTGGAAAGAGATGAATTTAATTGTTCAAGTTTGAGCATATGCCAAAAATTGCAACAGAAACATGGCAGTTTAGTGTGTTTATTGACACGCTTTTACACAAGTTATCAGAGTAACAACATGGATTTATACTGAATAGTTATGAGAAGCTGAAATTTCAATCAAAACAAATTGATTTGGCATTGAAATCCAACAATCCATTTCGAAGGCATTCAGCTTAGAAATGATTTTCCAAAAGAAAAACAAAAGAACTAATGACCAAGGTTCACCCATAAAATAGTCAACATGATCAATCTACTATATGAAGGCACAAATAAACGACAAACGTTGAAATTTAAACAGAAAACGGAAGAAAAAGAAGGGCGGAGAATATTACATTTGTTATGCTCTTTTGACATAGAAAGCTCAAGGCCAGAAACAGCAGAAAATACTGAAAAAAAATACCCAAGGAACAAAATAATAAAGCTGATTAGTCATAATAACGGCACAAAAGATGAACAATTGATACGAAACAACAATAGAAGACAACAGAACTCTTGACTACCAGAAATAGCAGGTGTTAGGACACCATCACCAATCACCATACATGTCCCAATCAAAGCCAACACAAGCAAAAATCTCTGCAACACCCTGTGTTTCTCCAAGGTAGATTTCAATCTGGACCCGAAACTTGAATTTGGTGCCCAACCAATACCATCCTTCTTGTATTCATACAACTCCTCATCGGCCACCTGGCAATTGGGTAGTGAGTTGACTCGGGCGTGTCGACACAGCAAGGAGTATAAAGCAAAAGTCCCTCCTTCCCCATTATCATCGGCTCTTAACACTATAAACACATACTTTAACAAAGGGACTAACGTGAGAGTCCAAAACACAAAAGATAGAACCCCAAAAATCTCCTCGTTTGTCTCTGAATGAGTGATATCTTCAGCAAACGTACTCTTGTATACATACAATGGAGAAGTGCTTAAATCTCCATAGACAACTCCTAAACTTTGATAGGCCAAAGTTAATACTGTTTTCCATGATTCTTTCTGCACATACAAAAACATCAATTTGGTCATGAAACTGAAATCGGATTAGCATATAATTTGAAAACATCTGAAAAAGTTCTCATCTTTAACTAAAATTTTTCAATTTCAGCATATGATTTAATCATTTAACCGAAATGGGTATTCTTTCAAAAAACTGAAAATTAAATCTTTGTGAAATTTGACAAGAAAACTGAAGTGGGATTTACTCTTTAACAACTAACATAAACAATCAATGCACAATTTGCAAATATACCCATCTCACCTTTAGACGGTTTTGACAAATCCCAGTTTCCAGATCCATGATAGGAGGCTTCAAATGATAGAAAAATCCATTTTTTACGATAATTAAAGAGATTTAAAAATGACCCATTTTCCTAATTACCGCCTACCCCTAGACAATACTAATACTTCTTTAATAATCACACAAAGAAACGCAACAGTCTTACTCAAAAAATAATAAAAATTCAAATTTGGTCATATAGCAGTGAAGGATGATAGAAATAAGAGATAAATATCGCCCCTTTTCTCTCTACACATATACGCATGCAGAAGCAGTTGAACAACTACGAATGCAGACACAAGAAGAACAAACACGAAAGACTAAAAAAGGGTTAAAAAGACTAGAATATGATGGGTACTCAAAGATGGAACCAAATGACCCAAAAAACACTATAATATGAATATCATACGTGCGTTTTTGCGAAAAGAGAGGGAGGGAGAGAGAATTCTAGAGAGAAAAAAAGATAGCAAAGAAAGAAAAGAACAGAGAGCGTGTATTGTATATTTGTGAAACACTGAGTCTTGTTTTGTATTGTTTGGTTTTGTTCTAGTTTCGTAGTAAAGTAGTTGGTAACAGGAACTCTGCTGTTCGGTTTTTTGTACTGGGCAGCAAAGTGGAAACGCGGTCACTGTAATTCAGCACCCAAAATCGGAGATATGGCATCTCGTGTCAGCAAAAGTCTTTGCTATTATATTGGTTTTAATAAAAATGGGAGTACATCAAGTTTATTAGAAATATATATATATATATATATATATATATATATATATATATATATATATATATATATATATATATATATATATATA